>VUQR01020018.1:0-13215 GCA_015108515.1 Hemichromis elongatus
GGGTGGGGGAGGGGGCCGCCACTGATCACTGTCCACCACATTAAGCACCACTCGTTCCCTCACACACAATCATCTCATCATATGCAAAACAGCAGCCTTCCAGTGTGAACAACAACAACAGTCGCACTAATGAAACACTCGCTTTTAATGTGCTTCTGAGTAGCATGTCATTTGCTGAAGATGGGAAGATTTTGTGTTTGAAAAGGAAAGTCATCAAAGTAAAGCAGAACAAAAGCACATGTGTAGTTCAAGTTTTAACTCTGTCTGCGGTGGTGCTGACCGTCACATGGACAAAAACTTACAAATGGCAGCAATAGATCACAGGTAAGGTGGAGTATGGCAGTAAATTCTGGAAAAATCATAGTTGTGAGTTCAAATATAACTTTTAACTATATATACCTTTGCTAGCTGCAGCTAGCAAAGGTAAATGTGTCATAGGCTTACAAAATAAAGCCTATGACTTCGGCATGTAACAGCTTGGCAGTGACAACGGGTCGGTGACGCCCCCAAAAACTACTGCCCCTAGATGCTAATTTGAGAGTCTAGCCCATGGCTTTCCAAAATTGCCTTAAAATTTCATTTAAGAATTAGCTTAACAGTTTTAGCTTCGATTCGAAAAACAGCTAATTTGGCTTTGTCCAAATTTTAGCTGTAAAAATGATGTAATGCTATGGCAGGGTAAGTGCTTGCCGTTATTACTTACTAGTCTTTTTTTGGTTACCTGGTAAGCGGCTCTTTATGCTAGTAGCTGTATTTTTAAATGACTGCTAAGAAAGCGGTATATATACAACTGCGGTGAGAAGTTTACATCCACTTATCATGGGTTTGAACTGTTTTTTTTCCCCCAGGGTGGAATGATTGTACAGCGTACATCTTTAATGACTTTAATTCAAACTTGGGACACAATTCTTTTTTTTTTTTAATCTACAATATCCTTTCACTTGGGAAGGCCTTGTAAACGATGCGTGGCAGACCCGAATACATTGCCACATTCTTTCAACACTTTTATTTCCAGTTGCTGTTTTTACAACTCACTCTGCTGCAACTTTCCAGCTGCTAGCTACAACAAACACCCAGGACCCAGCACAGACTTTAATGCAGGGGAGGCGTGATGAGCTAATGCAGCTCCGGTGTGTCAGCCTCCCTGCAGCGGCGCCACAGGCCATGCCCGGCCACAGGCCTATTAACTTGTAGTCAGTCAGTGATTATGACTGTCTACAGGCCTCAACCTCCAAAGTCTGGAGAAGACCCAAACTGTCATGTTCAGATAAGAGGAAATTGGTTAGCATGTCCAGGAACAACCCAGGAACCACCAAGGCTCAAGCTTGCCATGAACTGGAAACTGTTGGACCATCACTTGCCAGTGAAGCCAGTTTTACCTCATCACTAACCGAGAGGTTGCCGATCAAGGAAGAAGCGCCTGCTCTAAGATTAACACCTTCAATCATGACTTAAATTTGCAGCTGCCAAATCCCTTCTCGTGGAAAGTTTTATGGTCAGACGAGACAAAGAGCTGAGCTATTTGGCCACAATTAAAAGCTGCAAGTTTGGAGGAGTAAATGTGAATCTTACTAACGTAAAAACACTGTACCAACACTCAAGCATAATGTTGGTAGCATCATGCTCTGGGGCTCTTTTGCTATTGGTGGTACTAGTACATTGTGCAAAGTGGTTGAAATAATGAGAAAGGAGGACTACCACAAATTCTTCAGCTTCACGTCATATAAACAGCTTGACAGATTTGGGAGTTTCAGTACGAAGATAATCCCGAACACACATCAAAACTGGTTCTGGAATGGATAAAGGGGGCTAACATTAGGTTCTGGAATGGCCTTCCCAAAGTTCTGACCTCAGTCCTATTAAAAGTTTTGGCTTTAAAAGTGAATCCATGCCAGGAAGCCAGTCAATTTAAATGTACACTACAACTCTGTGAATGAGATAGGTCAGATATCCAGTCAGAATTATGCCAGAACCAAAAGCATCTAGTTAAGATGGAACTTGCTGAGGGACAAATATTAGTGGAAGTATATGCATTAATACGATCCTATATGTATACTTCTGACCCTGTGTGGATTAGATCAATGCAAAATAAATTCCTTACGATAATAATAAATATATCTAAATGTAATTGCACTGCTTTTAGTGCATATATGTTGCTCAAAAAAGGTAACTGCCTTATATTCAGACAAAAGGGCGAAGTCTCTTTTTTAGAGACAACAACGCTGATGAATTATGGAGCCATATGAATAGTTTAACACTGGCAGCAGGCACCTCCTGAACAGATTTGTCAATAAAATTGGCTTTTGGTCACACATGTTGTCGATAGGACAAAAGGCAGGATTGTGGCCAGGCACATTTTTTTCATCTCACTCACAATAACCCGACAAATGTTGACAGTCCAACAAGCTGCGGCGACACATTAACATCCCACATTTGTTGGTGACAAATGCAGCCGAAGTAGATACTTCTCTCGTACTTTACTCGCATTCAGCCTCCCGTCCACTCAGCAAACATGTGCTGCGAGGTTATTTACAGCAGTCCCGAGTTCTGCAACGGTTAACACATTTGTACTCCCCGAATGCTTCATTTAGTAAACTGCGTTGGTGCAATTTGTTCACTTAGCTACATGCCCACCTATTTGTTCCTTTACATGACAGGGTAGAGCTTCCTGTCAGGAGTGTTTTTGTTTCCTCTTAGTGTGCTTCCAGCATTCAAATGTGCTGAACACACAGAGCGCACCCAGGCGGGAGAGGAAGAGACGGGAAGGAGAGTAAGCAGACTGGAGTAAACAACGTTTTGGCCCTTTAAATAAAACATTTGTTTGTGATTGAGGCTTCACGATGTGAACAGCATGACCTGTTTTACGGGGAGTCTCTAAACAGCCAGCCCATCGCCCTCACAGAAACAGATCCCATCTCTCTACCCAAAGACTCCAGGCCTATTTATATTGCATGAGAACAAATTTTTTTGACAACTTGAGTGATAGATTCATACAAGGCCCGAATGTTTTCTTTCTCTGCAGAGGCCCTGTCTGAGTGACATAAATTGCTATTAATAAAAATTTTAACAATACATGGCAAATGAGTTTTTTCTGTTAACATGGTACGAGCGGGAGAAAATGGTGCTCATTGAGGGCTTCCGGGGAATACGAGGCGCTGTCTGAGTCAACATTTGAAGTAAGTTGGAGAAGAAAGAAGGCATGTGGCGCTGCATCCTGTGGAAAAACAGGAGTGCATGCACGGATAACAACTGAGAAAGCACAGCCTGACAGGACAGACCACAGTGATGGGCGTTAATTCATCATTTCAAATATTGCCATTACCTTAACCAAGCTACAAGTGACTTTTTTTATGCATAGACTGGTTTAACGTAAACAAAATGATGAAATCCCAGTAAAATGCCTTTTTTCTTACTGATTTTTCATATAAATTTAAAGTAAGTAACTATTGAAAAGTGCTTTTAGATACCACAGCTAAAGTAGTACCTGTAATTCTAACATATTATGTATCATTTGAATATTAAGGTTCAGAAATAGCACAAATGTCACACCAGATATGTTGATCAAATATTTTTAAAAATAAGGACTACGCTTTACACGTCATTGCCATAATTAACATCAATTCTTGTCTTGAGCAGTTTGTTTAAGTGACATTACCAACCTACGATGTTGATCTGCTGTATGTAGAGAGGTGAACTTTCTACATTATTTCATCACTTTTAAATGTATTAAAACCTTTGCTACCAAGCATATGTTCTCAATGATAAATAAACATGAAACATTTGAAATGTAATGTTCTGCCACATTGACAGTTGATGAGCAGATTTTCTCTCACTCATCATCTGCTGATAGAAACATTAATGTTGCTGTTTTGTAGTTTTCCACTTTCTAATATAGTTGAAAGTAATGACAGGCACACTACATTGTTGATAGAGAACCTGGTGATAAGAGCCATGGGAATTTCTCAATATTAGCTAATATTAAGCAACTGCTAAAAGAGACATGTCCTCTCCATATTATTACACTCTTAATAATTCATAACATTTATACCATATTCTATTTGTTAGCTTTGTAAAGTTACACTCTTATAACGTTCCTGTCAGTTGTTGATAGAACAATTATTATTGTCATATAATCAAAATGAAGAATAAAATACCAAAAACTGCAGTTCCTCAAATGGCCACTTGAGGGTAGTTCCAACCGGGAATCAAGTCCCATAGACTCAAATGTAAATTAACTTTACAGCAGAAAAACAATATGTTTAAAACCTGCTATATGTTGTATATGTAGCATTTTATATTAAAGCAGCTGCAGCGGAAGCTGTAACTGAAGGTAACTGCAGTAAAGTCAATTTATCCAATTACGTCTGAACCTCTGAAAAAGGGGGAGTGTGTATGAAAGCAATTTCTAAACAGCGAATGCCAAACATACAGCTGGAAGTCTGAACTAAAATACTCTGTGGTGATGTACAGGAGCAAAACTACAAAAATCCTGTCTGTGTCCAACAAATGATGGACCTCAACCAACGCTGAGGTATACAAGTTCTCTTCTTCGTACTTCACGGTATTCAAATTTCAAATAAGCTGAATCATTAAGCCTTCAAAATTTTCAAAATTCTTCAAAATATATGAGATGGTAACCTATAACAGTAATAATAATGATGATAATAATGCAGTACAGTGGAGTATTTTCCTGAAATAATCCTAAATTAGAAAGTAAACCTTTCAGAAATCACAAACAGCGTGTTTGTGCGTTATCTACATAAACCGTTCCTGGTTTTGCTCCCCAAAGAGAAATGGCTGCGTTTTTTTCACACAGCACCACAAGTGGGATTCCATTCCTTTTGTTTGTGGTAAAAGCATGAAACACATGAAACCAAAACTTTCTGCATGGCTGATAGAGGTAGTTGATTAATAATGTTTTCTTGTGTGTGTGATTTGTGTGAACTGACACTCTGGTATTTTGTGTATTCAGTAGACGCATACTGAAAACAAAGACTTCTCTGTACACTTTTGTTTTTGTTTCTCATTCTCATCCTTCATTTCCTATTATTTAGTTTTGGTTCAGTCCTCATTAAAGGCTGGCTATGCTGTGTATACACACACACCCACAGACACACACCACGCTGTAAGAGGAGGAGTGACAGCAGCCGGCCAGGATTCCACAGTTGCCTCTCTATCTCCCCTCTACGCATTTCGCCTCTCACTTTGTGCTGAAATAATTAACTGTGTGCATGTTTGAAGGCGGGATTACAGTTGTCTAATTGTAGTGAGCGTTGTCATGGAGACTATCAGGCCATCGGTGAATAAACAGCCTTACTTGGCAGTGTTTGGCTAAAATGGGGCTTTGTGCAGATGTCAGACACAGATTTATGATGGTGAAACAGATTATATTTGGCAGGAAAATCAATAGGCTGACCACTCTGGACTGGCTGCTTATTTTGATAAACAGCTCTGTGGATTTAACCTGTTCGGAAGCTTGTCTCCTCATGTGTTTGCTCTAAAAGCGAATTGATTCAAAAGTTTACTTTCCACAGCGGCGCAGCTGCATTGTACTTCATAGTTTTCCACAAATGCACTGCATTTTGTTGGAAAGTTGATGAATCTTTAATGCTTTTCAGAGCACAATGACATTTTTTACAACAACAGGGTGTTTTTTTATAAAGTATGCTGATGTGAAAGGGATAAATATGTGCTTTTTATCCTTACGGTGACTTGAAACCCATAGAAATAGTGAAAATAATTGAAGACAACCATCAGAAGGGGGGGGAAAAAACATTAACCAAATGTTGCGCAGATTTGGATTTTTTGCTTGAAGGAAAGATCTGCTGAAGCTGTTAGAAATTATATCACTCCACAAAAAGTTTTTGGTCTTAATTTTCAAACATCTGGAGAGAAAAAAGACAGTGGTTTTTGGTTTTTATTTAAATGACATCCAAAAATCAAAGAGAAAAGGACGATGACAAGAAGCTGATGAACATAACAGTCAGCTTGACTGTAACGTGATGTAATCCCGATGCCTTTATTGAGGCTACGGTTTGTGTTTGCACAGTAGGAGTGTGCAGTGAATGGCTCTGGACTGTGAAAAGTACAACAGACAGATGATAAAACGGTGATGATAGAGTACGAAACCAAACTAACAAAATATGGGTAACAGTTGACTTTTGGAGAGAAAAGTTCAACTTTGGTAGTTTAAAAAGTTTCTCTTAGTGGTTTCTATGTGAGCCATAAACAGAGTTTCTTTGTAACCACAACACTCACCATCCCCATTAGAGCCAAATCAGAACTCGGTATCTTGAACTGCATCACCCCAAAGCAGAAATTGTCGCAAATCCTCACAATTAATGATGTGCAGATCATTTTAAAAGACCCATACCACATCTGTAACAGCAGCCGTGTGCAACTTTGGGATTCTTTTTTTGGTGTTGCTTTTTTGTTGTCCCTTTGTGAACGAGTATTTTCTGAGGTAAACCATGTCTTCTTTTTTTTTTCTAACAAAACTATTTGTTTTGGTGCGTAACCAACAGCGAATGAAACTCGGACAATAACCGAGTGAGCTGAAGCTGTTTGCTGTTTAGTGCTGAGCGACTACTGTGGAGAAGACGAGAAATTTCTGTCTCCTGGAGAGCAACCAGTCTCTCTGTGACCTCATGCTGCACAAATAACTCCTCATTCATTCAGAACAACAGCTAATCACACACCTGGCCGTGCCCAGCCTGTCTTGATTAAGAGACAAAATTGGCATGAGATAAAAAATGGAAATATAGATGTTTTATAATAGAGAACACGAGCTGTAGACATTTTGAAATGAGAAAAAGATGCAGGTTAAAGTAATTCTGGATGCTTGTGAGGTGACTTAAAATTTTATAGGATTATATCACGATGTTAATTATCCACTTTTCTTGCAACGCTTTATTCGTTTCTATTCGATATGTTTGTTTCACTTTGAACTCTTGAGCTCTTCTTAGTAACTGAGTAACTCAGGTGTTTCCACTTAACGTGCCCGATGAGAGCGGCGGCCTGTCGTCTCGTCGACCTCGCTGCACCTGTCAAGTCACACCTTCGTCATTCTTGCTGTTCATGGAGTCCGCTCCTTCAGTCCGAGCGGTGGAATAACAAGTCAGCCTAAGCATCCAACCAGCCTGTGCTAACATGCTGCTTATAGAGGTGATATATGCTTTTCAAGGATCAATGACTGGACTTAAAGAGGGAGGTCCGGTCTAACCTGCCCAAAAGCTTTAATCTTCTGCTTTGAGTAGCTGCATGTCCATCTGCCGTTTTTATTTGATTTGATTTGATTTATTTTTTAACTGAACCAAGTACAAAATCATCCAGCTAACAAGTGTAATGTGCTTGGGTTAGCGCCAGTGCAGAGGGAGCTTTCGGCTCATAACCCTACTCCCTCTTGGACAATTGAAATTGATTTGTAAAGGCAAGAAAGTTTGATCAATGCAGTATCATTGATTTTACATAACTCATGCTGTGTAAAACGGTGCTACTGTGAATACAACATAAATCCTCCACTGATTAGCAGAATCAAAACATTTCTTTCCCTCACAGCCACTGAAATTTGGACTTTTTTGACATTCCACTAAAATTGATTGACGTTCGGAACGTTTTGACGATAAAATTAAATTGCTTGTTTTTGTTCTTTTGCACCTCATATTATTCAAGCTGGACTCTTTTTCAAGCTGCAGCTATCTAACGCCTCATCTAAGGCCCGAATGCACTCCGGGCCTAACTGCAATCAGCAGCCAAGCCTCGCTGATACGTTTAAAGAATGGGATGTATCCTTCGTGCATCCACTTCACACACACGTGCCTGCAAACTAAAAGTGAATTCAGTTAACAGTGAGGAGAAAAACATTCCAGGACCAGGAAGTCAATAACGCCTGTATCCCCCTCAGGGTGCACATTACCATTGTTGTGAGGCAGGTTAATGTACTTCAAACAAGGTTTATTATACACTGCAGTGCACAATAGTGAGGTGAGGAGTGTAGCGGTCATGTGCTGTAGGTGAGGGAGGAAGCTGATACTGTAATCAGTGTTGTCTGGAATTGGGGAGTGTAAGGATTCAGACATACTACAGAAAAAAATGTGTCTGAGTGAATGCTGTTATTGATATTAATATAATATAGCTGAAATAATACACTTTAAAACTTGCAAACAGGATCACGGTGCAACTTTGATTATTATCAGTATAGGCCCAAAGATCTGTAGATCACTTATAAATCTCATAACTGACGCAATGGGTTTCATTTTAGCCATCGAGTTCTGTTGCTTTTTATATTATATTAATGTGTATCCAAATCTGTACTTATCCAGGAACTATCCACAGGGCTTGCCTACACTTTATACCCCACAAAAGATTTAAGTATAGGAATGAATCATTTTTTACACCAACGAAACGAGTCATTAAAACCACACCTTAATCCTTCAGCTCAGCTCTGACCCACAGAGATATCAAAACTCCTGAGACATTAGCAGCAGATATCAGGTTGGTAGGGCAAGGTGGTGCAGTAGTTAGCACTGTGACCTAACAGTAAGGAGGGTTTTGGATCTCCCTGGGGCGGCTGGGGCCTTACTGTGTACCTGCAGATGTGTTCTCTGGGTACTCCTAGCTCCTTTTCACAGATCAAATACATGCATGTTGGGTGAGTTGGAGATCTGAAACTGGCAGTGAGGGTGAATGGTTGTTTGCCTCTCTGTTAGCCTCCCATGGAACCCAAACGCAGGACTCGTAAACGAAAGGGTGAACTAAAAGAGGCAGCTTTATTTGGGCTGTAAATAACTCACTTCAAATGCAAATACTAAACTAGAAACTGGAAACAAGAAAACTCCAACTAGAAAACAAACCAGGACGAGTAACGAGAAATGGCTGGAAACACAGAGCATTGCAAGAGTACGACACGACAATGTACAGAGAAAAACACAGGGCTTAAATACACCAGGGGAGTAACAAGGAAATGAAAAACAGTAGTGATGTGCGATACCACTGATTTCCTTTCTGATCCGATACCAAGTAAAATCCAGGGTAGTATCGACGATACTGATCCGACACCGATACTTTGTACAAAAACTTAATGTTTTATTCTATTTCGAATTATAGCTTCATAATGATTACAGGACACCAGACTACTTGTTCTTGTTGCCTAATAATGCAGAATTATCATATAGAAAAAAAGAAGTAGTGTGCTATTTGAACACGGTGCCTACCTGCAGCACCGTGAGAGACATCTGTCTCGCCCTAGCAGCACCCGTCCCGGTCCTCTCCTCTTCTTCAGTCCGTCTCAACATAAGCTCGTCATATTCTGTGATGTGATTTACTCTGAGGTGTTAGTGGTGTTGCCACAAAACCTCACCGTCTTGACACATGTATCACAAACCGCATCTTGGCTGTTTGTGGAGGTAAAATACGTCCACACATGACTCCGTTTACGCTCAGCCATTGTTGTGAGTGCGAACACCAAGGGGCTGCGACACACATTTATACAGCCGTATTTCGCATATGACTATGAAAGGCGGAAGAGGAAGTAGTTCTTTCCAAGTTAGACGATCCAGATGATATAGTTTCTTTCCAAGGTGTTCCTGTTAACGATAAACTACAAATTTACCCCAAATTACCAAAATATTGATATTTTGATATGAGAATCAATTCTAGAACATAAATAACAGGTATCAGCGGAATCAATATAAAACAGGATTGGAGCACAGTTGAGGCTAAATAGAGCACACTACACTGACACAGACTGTCAAAGTAAAACAGGAAGCAAAACACAGAGACGTGGACTTGACGAAGAGATATGGCTGATAGGGGAAAAAAGAGCGAACATGGAGTACAGAGACCAGAGTGACCAACTGCGACATGGAGACACGACTGGAGAGACACACGAATGTAGACAAGAAAACATAACTGACTTAACGTGACACGTCGAACACACAGGAGACACAGTGCAAAACCTAAGATCTCGAAATCACTAAAGTACGACCAGAAATCAACAGAAACAAAGAATATGAATACTTAAAAACCATAAACACAGAGCAAGAAGACTCAGGACCATGACAAGCCCTGCAACCGTCAGGGCCTGTCTTCACAATATGACAGCTGGGATAAACTCCAGCCCCACTGTGACCCTACATTGAATAGGAAGCTTAGAAAATAAGGTTGATGACCATGTTGGCATGGTCACAAGACAGTCTGAACTTGTGTTAGATTCCCAAAACAACTACATACGAGAGGCCACATTATCCAACTGAACGAGGCCACGGACAGCTCTACATGCCAAGGAAAAATGTAAAGATGTCTGCAACAATATTTAGGCTAGATATCAGATATCTGAATGGCAGATATCAGAGAGGAGGCGCAAGTGTGTATTCACAGCAGCTTGAACTGGTAATTGCAGAAAGCAGGAACTGAGACTGGAAGCAAAACAAATTGGAGTAATTTCAAGTTACGTCCGTCAATTTAATGATTGACCGACACAAGAAATGACAAATAATATGGAATTTTTATAATATATTAGGAACAATAAAGAAAGAAGGTCTCCGTGTTTGAGTTCTGTTTAACAAACAGATTATAGTTTCATGCCAACAAACCGACATAAAGTAATCCTGCTGTTTTCATGCAAGTGTTCATGGAATATCAAGCTTGTTTCACATTTTTCTCCTTCCTCTTAGCGCCAACTATAACCCACAGATACCCATGGTGCCCACAGGAGTCACCTTCCCTCTTACACTGGTCTCGGGTCTGGGAGAGGGGGCTTTTAGGCCATGCTCCTATACTAAGGGGGCTAGAAACTCATCAATATTGCAAAGTAATAAAGTGTGGCGAGGAACTGGGGTGTTGAGGCCAGATCGGCCATCATCGTGCTTCAGTAGTAACAGAGGTTACAGGTTAAGGGACATGCTTTGCTATAGCTGTTTAATAAATGATGAGGATATAGAGTTGGTCTGCATCTATATGGTACTCTTTTTAACTGTAGCTAAGCTTTCGTCGACGAAAAAGTTGAGGTCCAGGGACACTCTCGAGGGCACATCGGCAGGTGGAGGCACCTAGAACTCAAACGTCTACGCCCGCGGCTGGTCGAGTACCACCTGAGCCATGGCTTCAAATAAATGTACTGGTAGTAAAAGAGATCAATACAGTGTATCATGCTGATTCATAGTTTCATGCCTGAAATGTCAGCCAATCAGTTATGAGTGCCACAGCTCTCAGTGAGTCCAGGGCAGCTTCACCTCTGGGTTCAGCAGCAGAGCACGGAGGGACAGTGGAGCCTGTCATCGTCTAATGAAATGACCACAAATTGTCTCTTTATTCTTTAAGAAACGCCACCTGATGATTGCATGTTTGCTTTATTCAAAGCCAGAAGAATGCAAGGCGCAGCTCAAATGGATGGAGAAATTACCTTTATTTCAATTATAAAGTATGGATATGACTGACTTTGAACACAGCGGGAGCACAGAAGCCCTGCATGGTTTTTCTTCATTATTCGGTGGTACCTCGGAGACGGCCTACAGTGCTGCAATAAAAGACCAATGAATGGTGCACATCCTGTATTGATTTGTTTGCTGAATATCAGAGTGAATTTTCAGATGTATTTATAATGGCCTTATTAAAGCCTCCTTTGATCTAAAGAATACAACAATAACAGAATTGCCTGTGTTGTTTGCAAGCCAAAATCCACTGTGGTTAAAAAAAAAACGTCAATAAAAACTGGAGCTTTTCAGGGTTATTCAGTTAGTTTTATTCTTTTAATCATAAAATGTAATCAGTTTCAAAGGTGGGGGGTGCGCCTGCTGCAGTAACACTTTTCTATCATTAATGTAAAGCTGTCTTTCCAGCGGTATTACTCTACATATGACTTCTTCTTCTTTTTTTGTAAATGAAATATTCTATTTGAAATACAAACAGCTTCAATTATTGAAACAGACGCTACGTTTGACTTTGAAAAGCTGTCAGATGGTGACATTGGTTAAAGAAACGAGTAACTGTGAGGATTTCTGCGCTCGGCACTTGTGCAATGAAGACGTTATTTGGAGGTGACTCTCATCTGTCGTGAGAGGCAAACACAAAGACAAGTGATCTGATGAACTGATGATTAATGCGAGAGGGGTTTAAGTAAGGATGAGGATCAGCGCTTTTTGTGCTTGGTGGTTTTTTTTGGGGGGGGGGGATGATGTTCAAGTGGAGTTGAATGAAAGAGCAAATAAGCGAGACGATATCAAGTGAAACTCAAAGGACACTCAGCATCACATTGTTCAGTGGAAAAAGAAATCGGTGGTTCAAGCGTAACTCAGTTTACACGCAGGAAACCAAAGAGAGGCGATGGTGTGGACGAAAGTTACCGAGTTGTGGTGTTTAAAAGTAGACTGGGAGCCAGAGCCTTCAGTTTTTTAGGCCCCTCCTCTTTGGAATCAGCTCCCAGTTTGGACAGACACTCTCTCTACTTTCAGGATTAGGCTCAAAACTTTCCTTTTTGATAAAACTTCTAGTTTTGCCTGGATCAGGTGACCCTGAAACCTCCTCAGGCGCCAGCAGCCAGATATATATAAGCTGCTGGCGAGTTTCCCATGATGCACTGAGTGTTTTTTCACTCACCTCTTTTCACTCCATGCTGGACACCACTCTGCATTTAATCCTTAGTTATTATTAATCGCTGGCTCTCCTCTTTCTCCTGTCTCCCTTCCCTCAACCCCAACTGATCGCAGCAGATGGTTGCCCGTCCCTGATCCTGGTTCTGCTGAGGTTTCTTCCTGTTAAAAGGGAGTTTTTCCTTCCCACTGCTGCCAAGTGCTTGTTTATAGGAGGGCTTTCTTTCTGCTGTTGTAGGCTCTTTACCTTACAACAGCAATCCCCAGCCTTTTTTGCAACACGGACCGGACGTCCGTGGTGCACAATATTTTTACGTACCGGCCTTTAAGGTGTCGCGGATAAATACAACAAAATAAAACCAGTACCGGTACTAAAAAAAATAAAATAAATGTATTCATAACACACGGGAAAAGACCCAGGGAAACAGAGTTAACAATAAAAACAATAAATAATAACAATAAAACCCAATAAAAAACATTGAAAACCATAAATTTCACACCCAAGCCTCAACTCTCGCAGCCCGGTCAGTACCAAACCCCTCACAGACCAGTACCGGCCCCTAGCCCGGGGGTTGGGGACCGCTGCCTTACAATATAAAGCACCTTGAGCTAGCTGTTGTTATTTGGT
>VUQR01020021.1:15462-28766 GCA_015108515.1 Hemichromis elongatus
AATAAGCTGGATAACTGGCTTTTTTTTTTCATCCTTCACATGCCTATGTGTGTTATGCAAGGTTCCTCCAGTTCAAATTTTGTTCTTTTTTTTAATAAAAAAATAAACAATAAAATTTAAAATGCACTTTTTGTTTTATTGTTGCAGCAGTTTCTTATCACACCTCTGCTTTTCTATCCATTCTCAACCTGTACAAATGGTGGGACCACAGTTATAGTCCTGGAAATGGTGTCTTTGCCCTTTCTGCCACTTACAGTTCATGGCAAATGTAGCGGGCCACCACCAAGGTTTACGCCACATGTGCCCTAAATTAAGAGTATTGTGAATTAATGTCTCTGTAAGGGTTAATCCACCAGTCTGCACAAGCTCATTAAGTAAAATTATGTTTTTTAATGCTAAGATAATATTACTGCTGTTATCCATAAATTTGTAGAAAGTGGAAAAAATAGTATACCACATTAATATTTTTAGATTCAGATGCCAAATTGCAGTAATTTACAAACAAAATCAAAAGTTTAGTGGTTAAAAATTTTGGTTTTCTTGTTTTTATGACGGTGGTCTAATAAATTTGTTCACACATTACATTGTGTACATTAAGGCTCTCAGAATAGCGTACTTAGATCTTTGAGGCGTGCAGGTAAACACTGCTTGTTTGAAAAATCACTTTACATCAAGGGTAGTGTGAATATAAATTAAAAACTATTCTTAGATGGGAACTACTTGCACCAACAAAACAACTTAAAATCAGACATGTTTCACAGCGTGTTTCAATAGTTTTAGCACCAGAGATGGGTAATCCGATTATCTTTTCAAGTTACGAGTGAAGTAAGGGATTACTATTGCAAAAAAGGTAATGAGATTACTGTTACTTTCCCGTAAGCACGCTGTGTTACTGCGCTATTAAACCGTGATTTTTTTGCGAGAGTCTCGTGACAATGACGTAAGCGAGTGCGGATATCGAGAGCGGGACAGAGTATGACGTGCAGCATTTAAAGCGTGGGAGTACTGACTTCACTTTGAGTTTGATTCCGTAAAAAGTGACAAAAACATTGGCGTCCACTGGTTACCGTGTGGGAAGAAAACTTCTTTTTACAGCGAAAAAACTAAACTTCCGAGCATGCACCGAGTACGCGGTCACGGGAATGTGAAATTCACAGAGAAACTCTCGGATCCTTCCACTGACATGACCGCTGCGGCACACCAGGGTAAACCACCGCCTGCACCACTCCTGCTAAACAGGTGAAAATAGAGCAACAGGACCGCTGAGTCTTTGATTCTGTTTATTTTCTGCTGTGTTTTCTTGCATCTATTTGAAACTGTGAATGTAAATACAAAAAACAATTTTATTTTATATGCTGGAATATGCAGAAAATAGGTTTAAATGTTTCTTCCAGTCAGAGATGGTTGCTTATAATTACATTTTTGCTTGATGCATAAAGTTAAAAGATTAAAACTAATAAAAAAATTTTTAAAAGAGACTTTTTTATTTGATTACATTTATATGATGATTATGCAGACAACGTAGAATTGGGCTGAAAGATCTATTTCTTTATTACCTATTCAGGTTGTAAATCGTGTTTTTCAAAAGTAACTAAGTAAAGTTATGGGATTACTTTTTGGGGAAGTAATCAATAATTAGTTACTGATTACTTTTTCAAGTAACTTGACCAACACTATACTAGCACTATAAATGATAGAAAGCACATGCTTAATTGATCATTTTAGGATTTTGAGGGAGGCCTAGAAACAAATAAAGGGATCACTTCCCTAAAAAGAGAGCCACTTGTGCATACTGGTAAGATAAATTAATAGCAGGCAAGCTACCAACCATCATAAACTGATAGTTTTTAGTTTAAAGGATGCATATCCCGGGTGAGAAAGACAAAGTGATTGGTTTTAATTTCACAAACGATGTTTGTGCTGCTTTTGTTCTGAATCAATTAACTTTATTAAGTTATTTAAATGTATACAAGTTAAAAGCAATATACTGCAGGGGCGTGTCCAGAGAGAGACATAAGGTGGCCAATGGCACAGAGCCAGGGTACTCTTAATCTTAAGTTTGTACTTGATGCCATTAATTTTAAAGCTTTAGTTACTTGTTGTTGTTTTGAACATTTTACAAAATAAATGTAGTAATATAAAATAAAAATCCTGTAAATGTCCCAAATTTAAAGGACTTTATGTGGGACAGAACTGAAAAAACAACTGGAAGACTCCTCATCTAGATACCAACAGCAACACATGGCAACTTATAAAATGTATATAAAATAAATAAAGGATAATTAAGGTATTAAAAGTAATTATTCTCTCCTTCACAAGTTCTCTAACGATAAAACAATGACTACAAAAGTGAATGATCTAGTACTTACAGCTTATGACATGCAGGATGTTTGCAGCTGGTTAAGGTGGAGACAATCTACATACAGTGTTGGGTATTTTAATTTTTATTATATTACTAGAACCTATTGTGTGTTTTGGATGTAAAGTCTTAATCTTCCATTTAAGCTATCAGAAAAAACATAGGTAGTAAATTAAAAAAAACAGCAACAAAAGAGTGCTGATCAAACATGTAATTAAACAGATGAATCAGGGTATCGGGATAGAACAGGAAACAAAGCAGGATATTTTTTCATTTTAGCACAAAAGCTATAAACTATATTGTTCTCTTTTTATTTCCACTCCCCACACAGGAAGGATCAACATCAACCTTGAAATAGTTGAAAAATACTTTTGTCTTTTCTGATTTTCAGTGAGCAGTCCCTCATGACACTAACGCAGAACTACGCGGGTCGGTGGGAACATTGTGGAAATTCCTCGGCGTGCTGGTAAACTGGCATCCCGCACTCAGCATCCCCTGATGCCAGCTGGCTGGCAGACGCAGTTGGCATGTAGCCTGGGGCACTGGCCGCTTTTGCTGTCACCATGGGGATTGTTTGGCCTCGCTGGCTGGGACAGTGGCACAGTATGGCAGTTCACCCAGAATGTTTAGCCTCATACTGTGACTTACCTAACAAGCCTTCAGTGAGGCCTCCTCCTAGCATGCGAATCCTGCAGCTCGGCCCGTGAACACCTACAAGTTAATTCTATAATGCTTTCCTTGCGCTGATTCCAGAAACCTGCTCTGTTCAGATTAAGTTACACCATGCACTTGAAGCTCTTTTGGGATTCTCACCAAGGAAAAATAAAGATTCAAACTTATTTTAACTTTCTCCCTTTAACAAAAGAAATGCAAGTCTTATCTTATGTGTTGCACTTATAGACATAGACACCGCAAATATTAAAAGTAAAAATGCACAAAATTTTGACTTGGATGGATGTGCAAATATTTGCTGGAAAAGTGCAGTAAATCTCCTCATAGACATTTACAATATGGAGGGATTTACCTGTCAGGATTTAAACCACTCGCAGGTGAAGTGAATTACACTGATTTTCTTGTTACAATGTCATTTGGAAACGTTGTGAGATATAACTCACAGAGAGAGTCTGACGAGAGTGAGACTGTGATGACTGGACAACTGGGTCGCCCCATCACCAAAGTGGCAGATATTACCAAGTTTTTTAAGCATCCAGTGATTAGTGTGTGCCAAACGTGGTCAAAGAAAGGGCAACTGGTGAACTGGTGAAAGAGTCATGAGCAGCCAAGACTCATCAGTGTGTCTGGTGAAACGTCTGCACTCTGTGGTTCAGTCCAATAGAAAAAAAAGGTAACCGAATGCAATGTGCATCTCATAGCTGCAGACCAGTCAGAGTGGAGCACAGAGCAATGGAAGCACCTGCTGTGGTGTGTGCAAGTTTACCTGGGAAAGAGAAGTAGGCAGGTTCTTTGGAAAGAAAGCTACCAGGTGGAGGTACTGTGATGCTGGGTATTGTTCTGTGTCCTGGTACTCACACTGATGTTACTTTGATCTCTACCATGTATTTTAAGAGTGCAATCCAACCGAGTATCTGAAGCAGGAGGCAGGGAGACCTACACTACAGGCAGGTACTTTAAACTAATATGGATTCATACAGAGGACATATTCATATTGGTTGATACTTACACTTCACATGAAACTTTCAACTTTCCACATCACTCTGTGGCTCTGGGCGTTTAAGCTTCTTTACTGGGCATGTGAGACCACAGAGTGAACTGAGGTAATCTACCAATCACTGTCATCCTCTAGTGGGAGTCGATTTAGCCTGGAGACTTTGTGGCTGTGTGTCACACCTGTGCGCGTAAGAGGTTTCCCAGGATAGTGCTAATAAGGAGATTACCTTGCAGGGAGGGACGTCTTCTGCATGTAAGACATGCAAGGAAGTGAGGATTAGGCTTCATTAATCGCTCTGTGTAGACAACAAGTGCAGACACTCAGCGGCACAGGAGAGAGGGCACCAAGCTTGGACGAAAAGAGCAGAAAAGCCGGTAAAGGTGAATAAATAACCATCAAAGATGTCCAAGGACAAGCTGGAGAGCCTGGTGAAGCGTATGGAGGAGACACTGTCAGAGATGGAGCAGCTGAAAACGCACTGCGGAAGGCAGAGCGAGGAGCTGAGCCAGCTGGTGGTGGAGCTCCGGCGAGAGAACCAGGAGCTGGTGGAGAAATACAACCAGCTCGCTGTGGAGATGAAGGAGGCCAAGGAGATTATAGAACAGCTACAGGACACAAAATATGCCTTCAATGCAAAAGAAAGGCAAGCCCAGAAGCTCAGCAGGCAGCTCTGAGGGCCCACATGCGATCCAGGTGTTCTTGAAGCAGAGTCTTGTAGGAAAACCAGACTGCAAGGCGAATGGAAAAAAAAAAAAAATTGCTCATTGATGATGATGTCTAGAATCTGGGTGGACATGCAAATTAAACTGGGTACAGCTGTTTTCTTTAACATATAGAGTGGATTTCTGAGTGAACATATGTGTACATTTAATGCCTGTGGCAGAGTGGCTGTAAAGCTTAGTAATTTGAATGTAACTTAAATCCTGTGGCTTAGAGTCCTTTTAAAGCTGCAACAAGACTTAATGACCAGGAATAAAAACCAAAAGTCTTTAAGAAATGTGGATGTGGAAAGAGTGGACTTGAAAATGGGTGAAGATTATACACAAAGTAGAATTATGCTCATTAGATTTCTATAATTAAAACAGCATTCCTGGAAGCTAGGATACACTTCCCTGTAAAGATTTTACAGGATAAAAGCCACTGGATATTATTTTTAAGTGGGTGGTCACCTATTTTTGGTTGTGTCAAGGACTAAAAATAACCTGTTATCCCTCCCGCCTACAGAAGGAGTGCAAATACAAGAAAAACAGAGAAAATGTGCTTCTATTTGTTGTTCAGCATTTTTAAATTCTTCACAGCTTATGCTGATAAGACTGACATTTGCTTATGTTTAAGGCTTTTTGCGTTATGTACATTTACAAACCCGTTCAAAGCACTAATTAGACTCTCACTCCTGCAACACTGTTGGAAAAAAGGTATCAGAGTTGAAGCTGCAAACTGGAGATACCATCTTTCTTACTCTATTCTTTCCTGGGAAAACCCGGTGCCTAGATTGCCCATAATGCAATGTCACTGCTAATAGTTTGGTCATTGTTATGCCAGTAACGGTTTTAAACTACATAAAATAAAACTGATGTAGTCAAACGTGTGCCTTAAACCTGCATTCTTTCTGAAAGCCAGCAGGTGGCGACTTCACTGGTTGTGGAAAGAAGTCCGATTATATAAAAGGTTCTGAGAAAGGAGCCTGATTTTCACTTGATTTGTTTCCTCTGTAAACTTTTAATTGCTAGTTTAAAGTCTTAAGATGGACAACCTCGCGATCATTTTTAAGTTATAGTCATATTTAAAGCAAAACTAAAGATATATCAGGGTACGCGTTGGGGTGTGGGTGTTGTTGACAACTGGCACTCATCATGCATTGTTTTGGGGTTTTCAGTCACATCCACCCTTTGCCTACTTTTAACAAACCCAGATAGGGATGCTCACCACAAGGCTTAAAATCAATCCACAAAAACAGTCTGTGGGCGTGGCTGACATAGTCTTAAGCCTCTCAGGCAGAGCTAAGGAGCAGACTCAGAGCTGACAGCCATACAAAAAAATCACCCTCTCTCAAATCTTATTTGTGGGATTTTGTTTTCTTGTATTTTTTGCCAACAAGAGTAAAATTCCATAGAGCTGCTTTTTTAAAACATCCAATCACATCTCTGCTGACATCTTCTGAGACAGCAACAACTCTTGTGACTAGACTTTTAAAATGTTCACTTAATATATTCTACAGAACACATTAGGGACCTTAATTTGCCCTAAAATCTGAGCTCACTGCACAGACCTTCAAACATGCACTGACATTCATGTACTCTATGTTTAAAACTCACGACACAGATTGCCTTTTGCCTCCAACAGCAGGGAGTTTGCACAAAGCGAGTGGTACTGTAAAAAGTTTCTTTAATTCTACAGAGTTTTACAATGTTGAAAATGTAAAAGATGTCAAAATGTCATTTTATTTTGTTTGGATTTTAAAAATACTTTAGGAGGAGTTAATATAGATAAAAAAGGGCCGGTTCAAAGACGTTGAAAGCATGTTGGAACAAGCTTGTAACTCAGGGATACAAATATAGTATAACAGAGTCAAAGAATAACACTTCTTGGTTCTAAGGAAGGTTATTAACTATGCACTCATGATGTAGCATGCTTTCTTCCATGAAAACAACTCTGAGCTACTTTGTTAAGAAGAGTAACAGTAATGACTGTGTAACAAATTACAGTCGAGGTGATTTAAAGAGTTATATAATTTTTTGGCAATCTAATCAAGTAGGATAGCAATTAAAAATAATCCTTATTTGTCTTTTTGTTATAGTCTCTTAGCCCATTTAGTGTCTAAAACAAGCTGTTTAAGCTTCACTCCACCTCCCTTTAAGCAAGCTTTCTTCTGATTGGCTGCCCCTCGCAATCAAGGATTTAAACAGCAGGTGGGTGAGACTGATTGTGGCCTGAGATGACCATGTTAAAGATGCTTACTCTGACTGACATTACATCACATAAAAGTGTAGAAATGTCTAAAGCATTGGGAGCAGTCTGAAGATTGAACGTTTGACTCACTGGATTAGTCATAAATATGCTTAATTTTGTAACATTGTAGCAGCATATACCACTAAACTGAAAGGCGAAAAGGTCCCCTTTAAGCTCTTGTTTTATAGAGAGACAGTTTCTGAAAGCAGCAGGCTAGCTTGGCTGTGACATCATCAATTTAGAGTTGTTTGCATATGTAAGTGTGAAAAATGTATATATCAAACACTGAGTGCATTTACTTTTAATGGTTTAAAGTACATTTACCAGCAATAGGCTGCTGTGGTCTCTTTATTCAATGGCCTTGCCAGTGATAAACGTATATAGGAAGCATGTAACTGTAAATATCATACAGCGGATTGAAGACTGAGATTCTATAAGCTATAACTTGATGGTATATTTGATTTGGACCACAGGAGGTTCCTCAGTGTCTCATTGATGGTCCACTGAATTTAAGTGGAGTAAGAGGATGCCAAGTTTGCACTAAAGATGAAGTTAACTGAAATTCTACATATTTATTCTTAGATTTCAGAGCCACTCAGTCTGGTTTAAAGAGTTAAAATGTTTCATTGTAGGGAGGGGGAAAAAAGCTTTTTGGGACCAGCTTCAGGAACAAAACACTCCAGGAAGGTTTCTGGACCACAGTGCCTCTCTGGCTGAAAAACAAATGATGTCAACTGTAGAAAACTGGCTCAAAACAACTACAAATCACACCCAAGCTGTATTTTTTATAAAGCCCAAACTATATAATTTTAGATAGTTGTGGAGTTTTCAGATTGTGGTTAGTAAAAGAAGAAGTGGGACAAAAAAAAAAATCATGTTACATACTTGGAGATGTTTATAGCTTTGGTTTTGCATTTAAAACCCAAAAAGGGGAAAAAAACTCATTTGTGCTTGAATCTTCTAGTTTTAACATTTTCAGTAAGTTTTGAAAATTAAATCACCAAATTCTTCAAACAGATTTTGTGGTTCTGTCAAGTTTGAAATCAGATTTAAGAGTTATAGAGTTTTAAAATGTTCTTCAATTTTATTGGAGCCCAAGTAACATTTTTAGACTTGGAGGAGACACTGGACAATGACTGCTATTACGATTGGACAACAAATCACCCCAAGGGACTGAAAGACACCTGGAGAGCCTTTGATAGATTATTAGGTAAAGTGGCAGCTTATATGTCAAAGTGAGGCATGTAGGTGGATTTTTATTCAAAGCCAGTTTAATTTGACAAAACTGTTATAGGTATATTTACTGGTGTTAAAGCCTTAAATGTTTTGGTGCTTTCATGCTACACAGGCTTCTTTTTGGATTTGTTTTCTTCCAACTATTTTTTCTTAAACTGTAAAAACTAGGCGATTGTAATTAAGATGACTTCTTTTTGTTTGGGTAGGAGGTTATGAAAAGGATTTTCATTTTCTGTAATCTGTGACTTCTTTTTTCTATATTAGTCTACTTGGATTTCTGTTACTGCAGTTCTCAGTAACAGACCACACAACCGCACAGAGAATTTAGCATAATGTACAATTTTTCTCCTGAAAAAGGAAATCTATATTTGATGTAATAACAAGGCTTTATGATTATTTTCCTATGATAAGTTTCCTCGGCTGGTTCGTCTTCTCGGGAGCAATTTCTCAAGATATAAAAAGGTAAAAGTAATATACAAAGATTAAACCATCTCATTCCTGCAGAAAATACAATCCAGGGAACATTTGGGACCAATTTTCAGCTTTATAATTGTAACTGAGCCTTTAAAATAGAACCACAACTTCCAGGAAACATGACTTTGGATTATTACCTTGGTGTTACATGTTCAGTATTACATGTTCGGTGCGTACAGTGGGGGAGCATGATAATAACGCGTTTGGTTACAGCAAAGCGGGTCTTTGGGGGAGCCTAGAACAAGCGAACATGCTGATTAACCCTTATTATTACAATCTGAAATTAGAGATGGTGAGTCAAATGTCCCCTCCTCTGCAGTTGGGGGGGGGCTGAACTCCTGGTTAAAAGGCGCGGTGATGACGCGGAGGAGGTTTAGAGGTTTAACCAACGGGACTTTCTCTTCTCCTCGTTGGCTGGGCGCACGGCAGAAAGAAAGAAATAGGAGGGAGCGAGAGACAAGTTTCCACCCAGATAACTTTCCTCATATATCCAGGACACTGCACCGGACTCATCTTCAGGTCAAAAACCCGGAGAGAAACCAGCTGTCAGGTCTGCTGCGCGCTGCAAGGTCCGACGCGTTGGAACTCCAAGAAAACATTACTGAACACGGTGAGGATCCAACATTGTTTAACCTGAATCACAGTCAGACTTTTATTTCATATTGATAATAAGATAAAAGTTTTTTAAACTAACCTGTTCGCGGTCACTGATAGTGAGGAACCATGGGAGGTAACACTTAATAATATGTTTTAAATTATTTAATATGGAAATAGCACAAATAGGCTACATTGTTATAATTTTCCGGGCTGATCAGGTGCGTAATGCAAACATGCTTTACCCAGACTACAGAGGACACAAGACACTGCATGCCCACGCTGACTGGCGAATAATTGTTAATTTGATTGGATAAAAGCATGTAATCGCCCGAGGATAAAGGCTTTATGAGCTGGCACAATAAAAAGGGAGCGAGGCAGGAATCTCATAGGGAACTTCTAAATACATCAGTGGCCGATTGTAGACGGGATCAGTTTACAATCGCTGTTAAAACCACTAAGATTTATTAGCTTAAAACTTTAATCAATTATTATTTGATTGTAGTACTTTGTTTCAGGATACACTAATATGTTGAAATACTTTTTTTTAAAGCTATACTTTAATAACATGAAGTTTTTTTTTTTTGATTAGATGCGTTTCTGTGATATTTCTGTGTTTCTATTTTTTTGGTAAAGTGCTTAATTTGGCGGGTTTGTTTCTGAACTAATATTTATGGTTGAACCCACTGAAACAAATGAAACTAGGAATTCATGATTAATGTGCTTGTTGATGGGTGTAAAATGGTATTACAAAAAAATGGTAAACATTACAGGGTTTGGACCGGAGAAAGCATAATTCATTGTGTTTGTATTTTATTAACTCATTCATGAAAACAGTTACTCCACTCTGGTAGTAAATCACATGACAAATTTTATTTGGAACTGCTGGCGTCATCATCAAGGACTGCTGCGGGTCCAGACAGAACAGCCTCAGATTAACCCCACCCAGGCCAATTACCGCATTAAGTTACTCAATTTTGTCCCTATGGCTCAGTAAGTGTTTGTGTATATATGTCTGAGACAGACCAGCTGACACCCTGTATTCTCCTCGCTTGGGCACGGCCATCCTTTTTGTCTTCTTTGTGTCTTTGCTGTGAAGCAACTTTGCGTTCAGTTGCAGTATTTGATGGTCATGGTTAAGAGGTCAGGGGTAGTTTGGCAGCTACAGCCAACCCCCTTCTCACTCTCAGAGGGGCAGGAAACATGCAATTTGCCCTGGAAAAAACAAAACAAACAAACAGCCTCTCCACATGCAACAAAGAAAACATTTTAGCTCAGTTAAGCAATTAAGCAATGAGATAGCAGAGGGAAATGATAAGGCTGGCGCTTAAAGTGATGGGCATCTGATAAAAAGCATTTTCCTTGAAGAGGCTTTCTTCATGTCCACATTCTTGCGCTTTTTGGAATGTGAATGTCGAATTTAACAATAGCTGGAATAATGAGTCATAAACTTGGTTAATAATTTGTTTAATAATCACTATTTGGACCAATTGAAAACTTGCACATATTAAATTTACTGGACTAAAAAAAACAACCAGAGCCAGTAAATGTTTTTGCATTTTTCTAGGAAAAAAACTTTGTGAAAGTCTGTCTATAAAACTGTCAAAGTAGCCAATACTGAAGTACAAGAAGTGCCGAAGTACCACAAACTGATTTATGTACTAGGAAATGTTTTAGGAAATGCTGCAAGGCAACAAAACTATTGCCGAGTGTCAGCCAGTAGTGTTTTCTTAGAGTCTTCCCCCCTACCTTAGAGTTCTGTTCTGCTTGTGTTAGCCTGTTTGTTGTGCGTCTAATCAATTACTGTTTCTCTTTCACTCTTGGCTTGTTTTTGCAACATGTGCAGTCATCTTTATTAGTCACAGTGACTAACTCTAGATGCCCTTTAATTCTTTTATTCCAGGGAATAACGAGGATGCTCCTGCCTTTGGCAATCCTACAGCTGCTCATGACTCCAGCTTTCATGGTAATTTCCCAGCTGATGCAGAAAAGCACAGAAAAAAAGGTCATTTTGACAAATTTTAATGTCTAATTTTGCATCCAGGGGCCCAGTGTGGATTACTGGGACTCGTGGGGTCCGTATGGAGAATGCAGTCGGACCTGTGGCGGTGGTGTGACTGTAAGAACTAGGCACTGTATTACTCACAGGTAAGTCTACTGCACATTAAATTGATCCATTTTGATGCATCTAAATCTTGATAAATAAATATATATTCATTGTGAATACCAGAACACACACACAGACACACACACAGAGTTTTTTCCTGTTTGAATAAAGCTAATTGTGAGGTTCACAGGCACAGACCGTGTGTTTTTATTGTAAAAGAATGCCTTGAAGTCACGAGGATGTCGGCTTGTCTTACTTCCAAAAATACACTGCAGGGAGGGACCCTTTAATATTAAAAGGGTGTTGCCGGTTGGCTGCTGAAGAGGATCAGATGGGAAGTGAATATTTCGAGCTTTTTTTCTTCAGGAGTGGTTTTAAAAGTCAACATTAAATGTTAGGTTTCCTTTGCAGCACACGTGTTGTTACTTTTAACTAACACGTACAGTTTTGCTTTAGTTTTTGGATTGGTTTTAAAAGCTTCTCCTCTCACATGTGACTAACATGTAAGCATGTTCCCAGCTTTTCCTGTAAATGTTGTAAAGTATTGCTGGGAGCCATCTGGCACATTGCCATTCTTAGGAAGTAATCAGATCTTTTACAGACACACAAATATGGGGAAATTTAGAGATACTATATTACACATAAAACTAGTCTTCAAAATTCTACCTGAAGATTGGGACCAAACTGCACTGCACATATAAAATTAAACATGCTTGTACAGTTGAGTTGAGTGCATTAGAAGAACGTGATTTTTTTAATTAACTGTAGATTTTACTGTTAACTTGGAGGATTTCAAGTGTGTGACAGACTGCTGTGACACATTATTGCTTTTTGAGGCAAATGTGATAGAAGATAAAATGTAATTTTTTTTCTGGAGCTCTTCATTTATCATTCCAGCCTGCGACTTTTTCTAAATTAATATTCTTCCTAGTGTCACAGCATTTCAATTTCAGTATTGGCCTGCAAGATGTTAAGAAGCACAATTACCTCAAAGCAAGCGGGTCCTGGATTTAAGTCCATCACCCTCCTGTGTTTAAACCAGCATGCTTTCCCTAGTGTCTCTGTGGGTACTCCTGCTTCATCACACAATGTAAAGAAGTGAATGCTAGATGGACTGGTGAGAGTAAATAAGCTATAGTTGAGAATGTAAGCAGGAATGACTGTCTGTCACTCTGTGTTAGCCTTAGATTGGCAACCTGTCCACGGTACACCCCGCCTCTCTCCCTTGTGTCACTTCCCTGCTTTGTTCCCTGCATTTCCGCTCTTTTTAACCAGTGTACTTTTCAAAAATAGAGAAAAAAGTTAATCTTAATATAGCCACACTATAAATAAAACTATCAAAGACGTTTAAAACAAAAGTCTTCCTGTAAAGTAGACGAGAGAGTATCTCATATATACTGAATACCTTTCTAAAAACAACAAGTCTGATTTTCTTTTAGGCAGAATTATTACCACTAGACAGAACAAGTCTATAAGGAGCCATTTTTAACAGGTCTAAGTACTTTTTTTTTTTTACTTTGTGTCATATTTTGTTGCATTTACCTGACCACAAGCTGTAGAATTTGTTCGTTTTTTGCTCATACAGTGTTGATATAGCTGTTTGTGTAGACTAGAGCTCATCTCTGTAGAAGCTTCATGCCAGTGTTTTGATGTCTGATGTCTCTTGATGGTTGTTTTCAACATGTTCGTGCAGTCAGTCAGTGAGTCAGAGCCTTATAGTGAGTCTGTAGCCCTTCTTTAGGTAAATGATGAATAATAGGGAAGCGGTCCTACCCATTGCCAGTTAGATGAACTTTGTCACATCTTGTCTGCCAGACTTGCTGAATCACCCCTTTAAACACAGTGATTTGACAGATTGGCTCCTTCTGTGCTTTACAGGAACTCCCACATTTCACCATACATTCATTTTAGTAAAA
>VUQR01020021.1:29031-51521 GCA_015108515.1 Hemichromis elongatus
TTCCATTATTAAGTGAAAAGCCGTTGTTTTGACATGTTTTAGTTTCAGCTCAAGCGTGCTGACAGGAGCATGTCTTGTTTTAAGGCTTAAGGCCAGGTACTTTTGAAGGTGACTAAATCATGAATTATCAGCAGTGCTGGAATGGTGAGTGGCGAAACAGTCTGCTATCTTGCAGTTTACTGGCATGTGCACGGATGTCTGTGCAAAGCTAGGGCTTAGTAATGTTGATGTTGAGGCCTCTGCTGTGCTGAGAGGTCTTTTTTTTTACAGGTACAGATTAAAGAGGAATGTTGTTTAATGTCAGAGCTAAAACTTGTTATTTCTGCATGCGCAAGCAGTCTCTGCTGTATTTGCATACATTTATTGCACCTACTCATGAACTGCCTTTGTCTTACAACGAGAATCTGTAAAGTTTTAATGAAACTTTATTCGGGAAAAATGTAAAAGAGTTTGATGGGAAGTTAAGGGCAATGACTGTGTGCTCATTCGTCAGCCTATTTTCAATTCAATTCAATATAATTCAATTCAGTTTTGTTTATACAGCACCAAATCACAACAACAGTCACCTCAGGGCACTTTATATTGTAAGGTAGATCCTACAATAATACATACAGAGAAAAACCCAACAATCATATGACCCCCTATGAGCAAGCACTTTGGCGACAGTGGGAAGGAAAAACTCCCTTTTAACAGGAAGAAACCTCTCGCAGAACCAGACTCAGGGAGGGGAGGGTGTGACCGGTTGGGGTGAGAGAAAAAGACACTTTTTCTAAGTCAGCGCTACAAATTTGAATGAAGTGGGCATTGAGAAGCATAGAGGCATCTATTGAAATTGATCTAGGATGTTGTAAAGTGTTTTTAAAGCATAAGGAAGTGTAGGAGCAAGGATGAAAGTCAGTCAGGAGGTCTTAGCCTCTTCTACTCTTGTGGAAATTGCTCCCACTATATCGGGCAGATCAGGGTTTATGCATAAAACTATTGCATGAAATGTCATGTTCATGTTTTATTTTATTTACACTCAGGGCGGATGGAGGACACAACTGTGTGGGACCAGGCAAGTCATATCGGTCCTGCAACATCCAGGTGATCACATGTGAAACTAATTTGGTTGTAATGGTTAACCTTTTATTTTTATGTATACTTTTATATTAAGAGCTCTACATATTTTATATCAAAGGGCCTGTTTAACAATAATCATTATAATGCATTAAAAAGGCATTATAATGGCAAATCAGAGTATTATCTCTAAAGACAAAGAAGACATTTTAAATATATTTTTGATTTTGCATTAAACCTGTAGTTATTTTAGGATTACTGACCTTTGACCTTTGCTGCATCTCCTTATTCAACTCAGGACTGTCCAGAGGGATCCAGGGATTTCCGTGAAGAGCAGTGCTCCCAGTTTGATGGGACAGATTTCCTGGGGAAACGCTACAAATGGCTTCCATATTATGGAGGTTAGAAACTGCTTTGAAAGGCCATGTTTATGTATACTATTGACTGAATTTTCTCATTACATTTGCTGAGCACCAGCTATTTGTCAGCATTTCTATTTCTAGTTCTTTACATTTTTAAAATCAACCTTATTTCTATGATAGCTGAGAACCCCTGTGAGCTGAACTGCATGCCAAGAGGGGAAAACTTTTTCTACCGCCACCGTAGAGCTGTGATTGACGGTACACCCTGTCACCCAGGGCGGAGGGATATCTGTGTGGATGGAGTGTGCAGGGTAGGCAGCTCCATCAAGTATTGTGCACACACTTGCACACACACACACAAAGAAATTAATATCTAACAGGTGACAAAAACAGAGAAGGTATGAAGGAGGATTGCAATATCTAAATGTAAATCTATGTTTTCCAACTTGTGTTGAAAATGTCCCGAAACTGTAACTTTTTATTACTTTAAGCTTCTTGAGAAAGAGTGTTAATAATTATAATAATAAGTATTCTTTTCAGTTGATTCGAGATTATGTAAGAGGCAATTTATTGCATTATTTTAAGTGCTAAACTTTCCAAATATGAGTGTACTGTAAGTTCTTTAGTCTCAACATGCTCCTGTTGGCTTCTCCTCAGCACTTACCCTCAGGGCTGCTGACATTTTTACCCCGGTTCACCTGACATGAGCGTGTGATTTGTATCTGGGGTTTCTATGTGGACAAGAAAACACGTGTTAAAGCAATTTATAATTGCAGGTAACAGTTATATGCCAAAGAAATAGCTAGCTGTGGTTAACGCACAAAACACACAAAGGATCTCTGGTTTGAGAGCCAGGCTCAGTGGGACTGCTAGTGTTGGTCTGAGCCTGGATAAATGAGGGGTTGTGTCAAATCAAACATGCAGATCCATCCGCAGTGGTGACTTCTTGGGAAACAAGGGGGCACCTTAGTGACCAGCAGAGGTCAAAATATTTTTGAGAAAACATGATTGATAAATCTATATTGGTTGCATTTCAATAAATGTGTGCATAAACATTTCAGTTATAAAGTTAAATAAGTTGCAAGGTTTTCTTACGTTGTATCATTATCACATATTTTGTAGTTCTGCCCTCTGCCCTGTAGGTGGCAGCTCAAATACCACACGGTATATGTGTAATATATGTAATTTGGCATTTACCACACACTAAAGGAATGTGAAGAGCTGTAGAGGTCTTATTTAAAAAATGCAACACACAGCCTAATATGAGTTGCCAGGTGGATCTAATGATTAGATTAGTCTGCCCATCCATGATTTGGGGTTTGAGGACTTCAAAACTTGGAGTGAAGCATCACTTTGTTAATCACACAGGACACAATCAGTGGAGTTGAGCAGCGGGGTGAAAGATTAGCTTCGCTCTGTGGTAATGTCAAACACTTGTTCTGCTCTTGTTTTTTTCTCATGCAATTATTGCTGCAACTTTTTCCTCATGAGTAAACCTTGCCAATTTAACCTCTGACTTCATGTCTCTATCACCTTCCCTGAAGGGAACAGCGGTCCCAAATTCACTCTGTTCTCGGGTCTTTATTTATTTATTTTAAATTATTTCACCTCCAACCTTGTTTTTCTGAGAACTACTAAAAATGTTTTACCTCATATATTTCCGGGACATTTGCTCAGCAGATGACTTCCACTCTCTTTCTATTTGAAGCGGAACAGTGAATTTGATAGTTATTATACAAAGACAGGAATTTTACAGGATGAACACATCAAAATTTTATTAAAATCAAGGTTTGAAGTTTTTTATTGATGTTATTTGTGCTCTTTTATATCTGCAGAAGACAACCTAAATGACATGGAATAACAGTTTGGGCGAACTGTGGATTTCATCTTGTTATTTGAACATTTTTTCCCCAACTTTTCCCTCATCAGCGTATGGGCTGCGACAACATGCTGGAGTCTCCTCAGCAGGAGGACCCCTGTCTGCAGTGTGGGGGTAATGGCCAGTCCTGCTACCGCATCAAGAACAGCTTCACTGCCCGTGATCTGCCAACTGGTATAATTCATATTTCTAATTTGGTCAGACTTACTGCCAAACGACATATGTACCTTCCACTCAACCTGAAAGATAAATGTCATTAATCATCATCATCTAAATATGTGTCAATTAAATTCTCTCTCTGTGTTTCTTCTTTTTTCCACTTTTATATCAGGCTACAACCAGATGTTCATCATCCCCGTTGGAGCCACCACCATCAGCATCAGAGAGACACATGCCACACGTAACTACCTCGGTAAGTTTGTGTCTGACCTTTTAGAAAACAAACTACAAGTCAATAAAAAATAATTTACATTTACAACTTCTTTACAGCTATCAAGAATCTACGTGGAGAGTACTACCTCAATGGCCACTGGGTAATTGAGTTTTCCAGAGCCACACCTATCGGCGGCACCATGCTGTATTACCAGAGAGGCGCCGAGGGCGACAGCATCCCTGAAACCATCATCGGCCGTGGCCCCACCACCGAACCACTTGTTGTTGAGGTAAAAAACAAATGACACAGAAACTGGGATTTTGGTGCATCATTCATGATCGAATAGACACTGAAAGCGGTAACATTAAAATTCAATGTATGAAACTTCACAGGGATATCAATGTGAAATACATGAAAAACATTTCCACGAAAGAGAAACATTTAGTGTCTTCATATCATAAGTGTTTGTTTAAAATTTTAAACTTAAGATAATGTTTTGGATGTATGGATACAAGTATGAGGTAAAATTGATCAACTCTGTCTCCTCAGCTGATCAGCCAGGAGCCCAATCAGGGAGTGGAATATGAATATTACCTTCCAAATGGACGCTCCAGAGAAGGCTACTACTGGAGCTATGGATCCTGGTCTTCTTGCAGCAAAGAGTGTGGATCAGGTCAGACTGCAACTTTTGTTTGCTATCATGATAATTTTATTTAAATATTTTCAAGCATCCTCGCTTCTGGAAAGTATAATAGCTCCATATCTTCCATTATCAGGCTACCAGTCTCGTTTGGTCTTCTGTTCAATCGACAATGAGGCCTATTCTGACTATCTCTGTGCTTCTCTGCCGAGGCCACAGAGCAACCGTACATGCAATCCTCATCCATGCCCACAAATCCGCAGGTAAATAATGCCTAAACTTCTTTGTTTTGTTTTTCAGTAAATTTTTGCTAAATTTTAGATGCCTCAAGAGTTTACTTTTACTCCACTCAGAATAAATGACCAGAAAGAGCTCCCAGAACAGCATTTTGACTGTTGTTGGTATGTTATGACTGTCTGAAAGGATGGCGTTCCTGTATCCACCGCAGTTGTTGAGATCCTCAAAGAGGCCCAGAACCTCTGTGTTCAGGTAACCCAGGGTCAGTAGTCGTAGAGGAGATGTAGATGACTGCAAACACAGGGGGAAGATCTAAATAATTAAATGCTTTCACTTATTTCCTTGAAAATATTTTTTTAGTAATTCTCTTAGATCATTTCCATCCTTTCTCTTCAAACAAACACTTTTTCAACAAATCATTTTTGGCTACTTATGCCTAAAATTGGGCACGAAAATGCCAAAAATGACCAGAAATGTTATAAACGTTGATTGAAAGTGCGATCTCTCCCCCTTTAGAAGTGTTTGACACTAGTTGAGTCCGTCTTTAGTGCCAAGTCTGTTCTTCCATGTGAGATAAGGATGAAGGCACAGGGCAACTGTCCAGCTTAGAGATCTCCTTTCAACCCTTTAATGACCGTCATTTATGTTAAACACATCCAGCACATTCTACAGCAAGTGAAGGATGACTGGATGCAGCATTTTTTCCCCAAAGAGCCAACTCTCCTTCAACCTTTAAGCTGTGGCACCTGTGTTTGATTCCTGAGCTAGGCTGCTGCCTGATCTCTTTAGCAAACAGTAAAGCTCTCTGTTCCTGTGCAATATCAGAGCCGATGTGTTGTGAGGTGCTTGGAGGTTAAAGATCGTCATGCCGTGGGTGTTGGAGATTGTGTACTTTTCAGGTTAGGTCACAGCAGTAGTGCTGTAGGGGTAAATAGTCACTATAGTCTGTGACTTTCTGGTATTTCCTGCTTTCTTTCTTTCATGCTGCTGCTGCTTAGAAACCTGAGATGTTTATGTAGCTCAAGTGACTCTAACTGCACCCTCAGTATCCATTAAAGTAAACACCTAAAGCCAGAATCAGTAAATGTTTAATTTGCGGATATGCAGGGAATTAAATTGCTGTTTATTGCTGATTTCACTTCTGCCTGTGCTTCCAGCAGCCCCATTAGTGCCTGTTCTAACCTATTAGAATGAGAAAAACACTGTCTGAGTTTCATCTGGGATCAGCGGGTGTCTCGACGTCTGTCTCTAAAAGTGTTGTTATCAGTTTCTATGTGTCCAGTAGTTTAGTAGTTTTTCTAGCTGCATGTGAGAGGCTTTGTTTAAACAGCGCAGCTTTTTGAAGACATTCGGTGGTTTCATTCCAAACAGTGATAATAATTATTGAATTTGTCAGGGGGGAAAAAAAAGGCTGATATTTTAGTGGTAACACAAAAAAATTTAGTATGTAGGTCAATAGGTTAAGTTATTCTGGGCATTAAAAAAAAGTAAACTAAATGTCTTTGTATATGGCTCACTGCTGATGAGTTAAAAAAAGTAATTTAAGATTATAACACTTCTTTCCTGTATTAGTTTATCCATTCATCCAGCCAAAACGCTCTGAAGAGCAGTGAAGTCAAACTGAACAGTATTTGTGCAACTTATTTGTTTTTCCTTATTTTGGAATTAAACTGTTTCCATCACTCCTGTCTTGACTGAAGCAGCGTATACTGTATGTTCAGCTGTACAGTATACATATCAGCGGCAAAGCGAGTGACTCCTGTTTCTTGTCTTTTGGTGGTTTTCTCAGCTGGAGAGTTGGGGAGTGGAACACTTGCTCTGTTACCTGTGGTGGAGGCTCTCAGGTGCGCAGTGTGCAGTGTATTTCCCATGATGCCTCGGGACCCGGCGTGGTGGAGGATGCCGTTTGTGCCGCCTATGCTGATGCTCCTCCTTCTCTGCAGACCTGCAACATGCAGAAATGTGCTGAGTACCACGTGACTGGATGGAGTGCGGTGAGTGAACTGTATGACCCTATTTAAACTCTGGTAAAAGACTTAATAAATACATTTAAAAAAGAAAGAATACAACTGGCATACAGTAAAAGTGGCTGAAAATAACATGCAGAACAGATGGATATCAAGAAAGTAGAATGTTAAGAGCATTCACATTTATCAAGAGAATTTCTGACAGTTTCTGGTCATTACTTTGGAAAAAATAGGCAGCTTATTTAAAATCCTCTGACCTCTAACTCTGGGAACAAATGTAACTTATTGTGAGAGTGAAGATGGTACTAATTATGGTTCCTAACCCAGCTTAAACGGAGATTTCTACATAAATAATATGTTAATGCAGCTAATTACAAAGCTGAGAAGCTGGTTTTACCTTTACTGAGCTATAATAAACTGGCATCAAATCTACACTCTGTTATAGTAATTGGTTTCTAGGAGAAAGTGGCTTGCCTCAGCTCAGTTCAATTCAGTTTTTTATAGCACCAAATCACAAGAACAGACACCTCAAAGCACTCTGTACTGTAAGATCCCATACTGTTCTGAAAACAACCCTTTATGAGCGAAGCCTGGCGATGGTGGGAAGCAAAAACGCCCTTTTAACAGGAAGAAACCTCAGATCAAATCAAAAGTCCTAAATGTAAAATTACATGACAAGCACATTTGACTATAAGGTTAAAATGACACACAAACATGTAAGGTTGGGTTACATTTAAAAAGTTTGTCTCGCCCACCTATTTTCATCTTTCTTGGGTCTTTATGAAAAAGTGTAATCTATGCAATTATAATTATAATAAAATAAAATATAATCCTTGTGTTTGCAGTGCTCAGTGACCTGTGGTTCAGGTCAGCAGACCAGAGAAGTTACCTGTGTGGGTTCAGATAGTACGAGGCTGGATGAAACATCCTGCAGTGCTTTGCTACGCCCAGCCACTGTCCAACGATGTGAGATGGCCCCTTGCCGCCAACAGATCAGCTGGCACATAGGAGATTGGGGACTGGTAAACCTGACGCACACATGCAACCAAACAAGGACTCATAAATGTAGTTACGGCAGCTGTATGGATGAAAAACCCTCTCCATTTTCCTGCAGTGCTCTAAGAGTTGTGGCTCTGGCTCACGAGAGCGCCAGGTGATCTGCTCCGATCAGGACAGGAACCTGTACCCTGTTGACCAGTGCAACGCCCAGCCCAAACCATTGACAATGGAGCGCTGCAACACCCAGCCCTGCTACAGCCCACAGGGTGAGCAGATGCTAACTGAGCAAATAAACCATACACGCCTTGTTATTTCTTTATTTCTCAAGTTAAGTTGTTAAATTTCCATTTACTTATTAGACTGTTAATGTTTTTCTTGCAATGTATATATAACATGCGTAAACCCTTTATTGAACGTCTTGTGGCTCCTGCCAGTCTTCAGTTAAGTTGCAATAGCATGCTTACACTGTTTTGTGTTTGTTTTATCCACTCTTTGTGTAGTCGTCCCCAGCATTCAGGACCCACGGGGACACGACAACACTCAGACTGGCTTCCAGCCATATGTGCCAGATCACGCAACAGGTTAGACTCTACCTCTCAAAGGCATCTCACAATCACATCAGCATTGAACCTAATCTAGTACATAAGCATTTTACATACTGTTACTCAGAAAGTAAACAAAAAAAGCCCAATATGACTGAATGAAGGTAACATTTTATCAGCCAGTTATTAACAATTAAAACTAGCATTAAAAGCTAATTGTAGGTGTGATTGCCCTTCTGTTGCTCAGCATCCCTCGTCTCTGCTGATATAACTCCTGTCACTTTGTCCCCAGCAACCCTCCGCTCCCCTTCATCCCCATTCAGCCTGTCCCAGCACTAATTATCCGGGCTTGATTGACATGTTTTTAGGGTTCCATGGGCATTGTTGGCCTGATTAAAATATTTCCGAAGCACTGAAGTGTGCTAGTGCTGGCAGTGGCGTTTCTGGCATTTTCAGCCTCGTGTGCTGTCCCAGTGGTCAGGAATTTTAACTTTGACGTCTTGTGTGATTATTTCCCTTCAGATTATTTCGTTTGATTGCTCATCATGAGCAATCTTTTATCATTTCCTCTGCTTTGTTAGCCCATAAAAAAGTGAATATGCATTTTTTTTTTGTTTCAGCATCCTGTACAGACTCACTGTGTGGTGTCAAACACAATGACAGACCCTATTGTTTATTCACAAACCGATATGTGAACATCCCTATGGCTTTTATGGTGTTATCTTGTAAATCATGGTGAATTATGGGGTCTGGTTTGCATGTCCCCTCACTTGGCTTTGCCTGTAGCCCGCAGGCCTGAGACAAGAGATCCAACCCAGACGAATACAGTCTACGACCCTCACAGCTCCGCCCCGGCTCTCCACTGCAGCCAGTCTTATTATGGCTGCTGCTCAGATGGGCATACTTCAGCCAGAGGCCCCCAGGGTCTGGGTTGCCCGTCGGCTCCAGCTCCCACTCCTGTCCCAACATCCTGCATTCAGACCAGGTATTCACCTGCACTCTGTCATTGCACTGTGGTTGAGGTCATATGTGAAGACTTTTTTAGGTCTTTGACTTGTTAACTAACCAGGGACTGCATGGCCTTATTAATGACCAGAATGTCAAACTTTCAGTACCAACTGTTCTTGCTGTCTTCCTGTCATTTGTGTCAGTTATGGCTGCTGTGAAGATGGTGTGACGGCTGCTCAGGGCCCCAATAAGGAAGGCTGTGTGGAGTATGTGAACCCTGCACCAACTGTAAGCAAAAGCACACAAACGTTTTTAAGTTTCGTATGCTAGCTAGGGTAAAGCGTGAGCAGTACAGAATGAAACATTAGTCAAATGTCAGGAATAACACATTTTTGGCATTTTATGTCTTTATCAAGTCAAACTGTTTAAATAAAATTTAAATGTATTGCCTTATTTCATGTGTCGTGCCTTTTCAGGTTGCGCCTTCTCTTCCTACTGAGAATGCAGTAGAATGCCGCACCACCACCTATGGCTGCTGCTATGACCGCACCACACCTGCAAGAGGACCCAGTGGGGAGGGCTGCCCCAATCCTCCAAATTATAGTAAGTTTTCTAAACTCAATGAAGAGAAATCTTTTTTGTTTGTATTATTTCCAGTTAAAATATAATTTTGTGCCGTTGGTTACTGAGATGCTCCAATTTAGAGGTCACTCTTACAGTCACTTTTCTCCAGCTAATCTAGATCACCTGTATCTAATGGCCATGAGTGATATCAGTTATTATTTTGGTGCCGTTGTAGCAATTGGCAGTAATAATATTTGAACAGCAGAGAATGCTTACTGAATACAAATAATGTTATTTTTTTTCATGGTTAACTCCTCAGCCCCCAAGATGCTGTAGTAAGAATACAGACTATAAACAGATATGTGGCTGCAGTAAACTGTAATTTCCTAAATATAATTAGAATATTAGAATGTTCCTATTCAGTACTACTACTTAGTACTGAATAGGAACATTCTAATATTCTAATTATATTTATTAAAAATAGTATAATGTTGTTTTTCCTTGGTATTTACACAGTACAGACAGCCCTCGTTGAGAAAATGCTTGACAATAACAAACAGCTGATCTGCATCGTGTTGTCTTTGTACAGTTGAGCGATCAGTCTGCTCCCTGCCACGTGCTGCTGGCTCCTGCAGCAGTTGGGTCTCCAGGTACCACTTCGATGTCATCTCCTCCAAATGTGTGCACTTCTGGTATGGAGGATGCCACGGCAACAGCAATAACTTCATGACCCTGGCAGAGTGCAAACAGGCATGTCCAGGACCCGCACCCAGGCAGCAGGCCCCGCAGCCGGCAGCTCCCTCTGGAGAATCTACAAGAACCACAGCTGGAGAACACAGCACGACTGGAGCAGAGACCTCAGCTGGAAGAGGATCTACAACGGATGGGCGGTCACGTAACATGGGGAGGATTTTCATAGTCCAGCGTGGCTCAACCAGCAGCACTAGCAGACAGGCTACAAGTGCAGCCACAAATGCCCACAGAGGTCGAGTCTACCTGCGGGTACGCCGGCCTTCACATGACACAGCTGCACAGCACACCGGCCCAGCTGCGAGGTAAGACCCCGAAGACCCAGGGAGAGCGGTGAAAAGCTAACCCTACCCGATCCAACCCCACCACTACCACTACTGGCCTTGTAATGCTGTTCAGAGCCTGCTTATCCCTGCGGAAGGAGCCACAGTTCACTCTGCCCTGCAGGGCAAAAGAGGGACCAATAGGAGATGGAAACACAATCAAAAGACAAATCATGTCCCTCGTTAACCCATCCTGGAAATATGATGGTTTAGCTGATGTTGTATACTTATTCCCAACTAAGCAACCAAAAATCATATATAAGTAAATAATATTTTATGCAATCCAAATTTTTAACTTTCTTTAGTAAAACATATCAGGGTACAAAACAGAGTAAAACACCTGAGTGAGAAAGCTCTTTTCCTAGCCTCTGAGAACAATATCTAACTTAGTCTTAGTCTTACCTTCCATGTGGTTAAGCTCTCACTCTGACACAGCAAATGTAGGGTGTGTCATTGTCCTGTAACATCTGGTGTAACAAAGCACACCTCTGATCACACCCAACCTCACCTACAAGTAAATCAGCCTGTGTGCTTTCCAGCCTGGTGTTGGGTTTCAGCAGCCTTTCCCATTTTTTTCTTGGATTTTGTCCAACAAAATACTTAATGTATTGTGCTTCTGTGTAACACGCTGTCTATGTAGACTCTGTTGACGCTCATATAATCTAAACTCTTGCTTTATAATGAAGCCACAGCTCTTTCCAGCTCCACAGACTCTCACTCTCACGCCTGCTTATGTCATAATGCCTCATTTCTTCCTTTAACCTCAACCAAATCAGGAAGAATTCACCAGACCTCACACACCTTATATGGACATCTCAGCTGTTTAATGCTTTTGGGACTCACTTGTCTCTGTCAGCCATTATTGTCTTTGCTTATTTGTGCATGCTACCTCTCTGTGTCAGTAACAACCACGTTTGGGTGTTGGTGTCTTCACCTAAATGTCATGAAATCAAACTAATAAAGGTTTTGCTGTGATAATTCAGTCATCCTATATCTGTGGTCCCTAAATCTCACTTTTATGTTTAGCTGGTATTAGCTTTAATGTAGATTTCATTAGTGGTGTTTGGGTATTTTACATGAAAATTGTCCTTGTCTCTTTGTATGTTAGTTGTATTGTATGTCTGGGTTTTTTTGCACTGTCTCGTCACTTTTTGAGCTGCATGTGGATTCCTCTTCTCCGAGCTATATCTGATAAACTCTTGAAGCCAGGTTGTGGGCGCTCTTTATGCTTGCTTTGGTGACTGCTAATAAAAGTACCAACAGTGGAGCATAAAGTGACTTTTATTCTTTTCCCTTCTTCAAATTTCTTTTCCTTTCACACTTCCATCTTCCTGTTCTTTTCTCCTTTGTTTTCTTTCTGTTTCCTTTCCTTTTATCCCTCCCTATCCTTCAGCTTGACTCTGGGAGGAGTAACGATTGATAAGACCGACCCATCCACTGTTGAGGCTTTAGTTGGCCAGACAGTCGTGCTGCCCTGCCGAGTCAGCCCTCCACCTTCCTCCACTGTTGTCGTGGAGTGGAGGAGGGATGGTATACCTCTATCTACTCACAGGTTTGTAGAGAAACATACTCACTGGCTTAATTTATATGCCTTTGTTTTTTGTCACTATTTTTATTATCTATCTTTTAATTACATTTTCTTCAGGCATCACCAACAGCCCAATGGCTCTCTGTTAGTAGGTCCCATCACTAAACTGGACTCTGGCTGGTTCCTGTGTTTGGCCACTCGAGAACGAGAGAGAGACCACCGCTACATTTACCTGGCTGTCTCAGGTAATTACATTTCGGCCACGGCCTCTATGGTCAAAACGAGACTGGTAGGTTTACTTGCAGATAATTATATCTTAAGTTAAGTAAGTTAAGATACCAAGTAGTGGATGAATTTGGAAAACATTACTTTGACAGTCTAAACAAACTGATATGTGGGACATGATCTGATTTTCATATTCTTATAGTTGATGTCAACAGAGTGACTTTTGCTGACAAAGGTAAAAAGGCATATTTTGGAGGAGACTCAGAGTGATAAAGATAAAAAGCTTTTACTTGATATGCATTTAGAGGCTTTATCTGAAGTTTATTTGGTGGTACATCTCTGATCTCAGATCTCCTCTGTTATACAAATCCACTGAGTAGATGACCTTGTAAAATGAATTCAATACCTTAAAGAAGTTTTAAGGCCATTCCACTAGGAATCAAACCTGGAAAAAGTAAAACGTACCTGAAGAAATGTTTCAAAGTTCTTATAGAGGGGTCTCAGATGACCGCAACCGATAATCTGCTTGAAAAAAATCATGTGTGAAATTACATTCTATATTCTTTGACACTGTGTGAATGTAAAATTTTGCTTCAATAAGTAGACAAAAATTGTAAAGGAGCCATTTGGGAGGCAATGGCTGATTTTTCACGGAATGGCATTTGCCCACCCTGATATACAATCAGCTAATTGGGGCTGGATTCGGTCAAACCGCTAAGTTGACCGACTTTGACCCCAATTAGTCTGTCACATGAACATGTAGAAGGTTTGGGGTAAAGCTCTGATGTCATAGGTTGTGTCAGAACATGCTGATCTTGCAAAGTCACTTGATGTTTATGCAATGACATTGTGCAAGTGCTCACTCTGTGTGTTGAATTTTTTGCGAGCAGTCATGTGTGCTTATGTTATTGTATCCGGCCATAGATGGACCATCTCCTACCTCGCTTCCCAGAGACGGTCCTTTTGTAAGGTGAGAAGAATATCTGTGGGTCTGTGTGCCTGAAGATGGTTATTTACTGTTTCTGTAGATATTAAGAAATGTCTTTGCTTCCCTGTAATCTCTGTCAGGTTCGGTATAGAGCGCTCAAGCTCAGCCCAGGTGGAAATGCGAGCAGGACAAACTGCCCGACTGCCCTGCACTGTTGTCCCTTCCTCAGCTCGGCAGTCTGTCAGCATTGGATGGACTAAAGATGGACAGATAATCAGTGACCCAAGGTATTAATTAAAGAAATTCACAAATTTATTAACCTTTTATCAAAATCTTTTAAAAATATTACTAATGGTGAAAGTTCTTTGATTTTTACCCATGGTTCTTACTATTTTTATTTTTTTAGATCTATTATCTATGTGACGTCAGTTAGCATAGCTCAGTTATTTAGTCCACTTTATATCTAAATCTTATTCAAGCTGAATTTTAGAGCCAAAAAAAGTGACCTTATCTGTCTTTATCTATGTAAGATTGTTTTATTATCCAAGACATGCAGACACTGTTATAGCCAGCTTGGTATAAATTGCACTGGTTTGCCTGTAAACTGAAGTCCTGTCTGATGGCTGTGCTGCAGGTTTACTCCGCATTCAGATGGCACCCTCATCATCGGCCCTCTGAAGTCTGATGACTCTGGTGTCTACACATGCACAGCCTCCAATCAGCAGCAGCTGGAGCAGAGACAGCTGCAGCTCAGAGTCCAGCGTGAGTTTTATTCACAGCCTCGTCATTTTTTAAACATGTGCCATTTGATAGATGGACAGTTTATCAAACCCAGAAGGAAAATTATGATTGCAAGACTAAAACTGAAGCTGCAGTTTTAGATAATCACCAGCAGAGATCAGTAAATGTCACTGACTGTCTGATTCTCTTTTGTTGCGCTGTTCAAATGCAATGAACAGTGCTGAAATACAGAGTGTATGAGTGTGTGTTAATAGACGTAAACTGTAGTGTAAATCTAATTTAAATATAGTAAAAACTAAATTATTATTATTTCATTATATAAAACCAAAGATATCTTAAATCCAAAATCTGTACACATTAATGACCTTTTCTCTTGGTTTCTTTGTCCAGCTGACCTGAAAATCACTACAGCGCCCAATAACATCCAAGTGTCTGAAGGCAGCACGGGCATGCTCCCCTGTGTGGTGTCAGGAGATGACGTCAGTATAGGCTGGTCAAGGTGAAAAATGACACTGTCATTAAAGTTATTTTACTTGACATCATTAAAAATAAGCAGAAGAGATGCTAAACTGCCTGATTCCAGTTTGTGTAGCATTCAAGATAAAAGTAAAAATGACCAAAAAATAAATAAAAATACACCCTATAACTTTAAAGATTTAAATATTGAATTAGGTGATATTTGTCTACAAAAATATATGAATCCAGTTCTTGATGTCATCAACACTGACATTATTTTACACTTTTATGGCCCTAAAATCCAGAAATAAAGACATGAGCATTAAAAAGAGTGAACTAATTTTTAATTTTAAAAAACAAGTGCCTATTGAACGCAGGTAAATAATGTACCCAAACCTTTCCTGTTGCTCTCTTTAAATACAGAAATGGTGTGCCGGTGCGTCCTGATGGGCGCAACATCCTCTTGTCTTCTGACGGCAGCCTGATCCTTAATAATGTCAAGCCTTCTGATCAGGGCACCTACACCTGCAACGCTTATACCGGCATTTACTCTGTGAGCGCCACGGCTGAAGTAAAGGTCGTTAAAGAAACACAACAAGGTGAGAACGCTAAATCAGCTCAGACCTGTACCTGTAATCTGCACTGCAGAGGGAATTTAGAAAATCTGATATTGGAACTGATTTATTTCATCTTCACGATATCATCACGTGTTTAAACAGTGATTTTGCTTTAACCCATCAAAGCCAAGTTTATCATATTTTATATGTGAGTTACTGAGTTTTTTTGACTTCTACATAATCAGTGTGACTTTTTCCCCTGAAAAACCAACATAAACTGCATGATACATTTTTATGAAATTAATTGCAAAAAATGCCCGATGTAGCAAATACTATTTACATTTTAACTGAATAAACTGATTTAAATTGATTGTATATATGCAAATTAATATTTAATTAATTTTTATTTAACCATAAGCACTCCATTTTTAAAAAAAAATTAAATTTCTGGCAATTATTTCATAGCTCAGGCTTTAAAGTTTAATGTTATTTTGAGCTTTTTTTGGAAAATCATTGAAGGATCAAATCAAAAAATCAAAATTTTTACAATACATAATAAACAAGAAAGCAAACAATCACAAATAAAGTGTAGAGTAACAAAAAGTGTTTTTGTAGCTGGGTGCATTCCTTCTATTTATATTTTTGTGACTTTGACCGTCTCTACTGTGCCGTTGCAGGCGCTGATATCCCGCCAGAATGTGTGGACCAGCCTGAGCTAGCAAACTGTGAGCTGATAGTTTACGCCCGACTTTGCTCCAACTCATACTACTCCAGTTTCTGCTGTGCCAGCTGCACCAGGCATTCACAGAAGAAGCGACAGGTTTGGTCGACTAGGTTAAAGCCACAGAGGGTGTAAAAACATTGCGATGGGTGGTGGTGGACACTGGGGTGGCATTCGAATTCCCATTTGGATTCTAAAAAACCCGAGCTGCCGACTGTGAGCTGCTGCATTTGCCAAAAGGACTCAAAACACTGACCAGATTGTACAGAAATGTAATTCAATATTGCAATCTTAAAAAAGGGACAGATTATTGTAGCTGTACAGTAGTTAAACCTACAAAGTAAGTGGTGTTCAGGGAATCTTATGGAATGACAAAACATGAGTCTTAAAATGTAACGTAAACCTGTAAAGTCTGAAGGTGATGAGATGATGAACTCGTTCTTACTCCTCCACACCTTTAAAATGAGTTATGCTCTCACTTGATCTATATGTTCTCAGTTTTTTGAGAATCATGATAATAACTTCTATATATTTTATTAAAAAGCGGTTAAATTGTGAAATTACTTTTTTCATGCCAGTAGATCACTGATACAAGGCTGCACTCATTGCTACTTCTGTATCATACAATGAAACCTGATGAGACTTATCCACTATTTTTTTATTTTTATGTAATTATTTGATAATAAAAGTCATATTTTGATAAAAACTTGGATTGACTTTAATGATTGTAAACTCTGCTGTGCTGAATTGTTCCATTTGCACCACAAGGGGTCGCCCAACATGAGTAGTACAGTTTCTTACTTGATGGAAACTGAATATGAACATAAAGGAACCTTCACTGGAAAATAATTTAGTGGTTTTCCACTACATTATTGCAGTATCTACTCCAACTGTGAAGTCAAGCAATGTCTAACAATAAGAACAAACATTAAGATAAACATTTGTAACATCTGTAAGCAATCAGCCTTTTTTGCTCTTGCGTTGTTTTTATAAATGCAGTATAACCACTTGCATTCTAGCTTTAAGACAGATTTGCTGGCTCTACAAACAAAACTAAGTATCTTTGGCTAACTGTCAGTATTTAATCTCCTCACAGTGGGGTATATTCGTGAAGCATTCTCTTTTAAATACCTTAAATATTTTTTTAGTACAGTTGTGAGCTGTAGTACGGTTCATCAGGTTTAGACAGACAATAAACAGTACTTTGTAATATTTTACTTGATGTAGCCATGTTTTTATAAACTCATTATTTAATGATCATTTTATGTACAATTCGGGTCTAAGGCTTTGCACATATTCTGGCCTTTTCCCTAAGACTATGGAAATACATCCTCAGATAAACATCATGTTATGTCATGTTATTATTTAATTAACAAAAAGTGAGCCAATGTGAAGAGGTAGTTTGTGAATTGATCAATTGCAAGTGTGCGCTCCTCTATAAAGGGTGACATACTACTTTTTTGGAAGTTTGTTGGTCTGAAGTGTTCAGGTGTGTTAACACAGTACTAAGAAGTAAAGACTGTGGTGTGGATCTGAGACAAGCAACTGTTGCTGCCTGACAGTATGGGAATAATTCGGAGGTAATTTACAAACAATCTGAAATCCATCATGCTACAGCTTCCAGCTTTTATTTATTTATAAAGCACTTGTAAAGCTAAGAACAAAATCATTAGAAAAAGACTGAACAAATATGGTGTGTTTTGAAGGGCTACTGGAAACAGCCTCCTTTCTCTAAAAACAACATGACAGCACGGCTTACGTTTGCAAAGTTCGACTTGAACCACCTACACAGCTTTGAAAACGGTGACCATCGTACACATGACATTAGTGGAGATGTCTGATCAAAATGCACCGGATCATATATGATTAAACCCAAACACAGCATATCAGCATAAACGCTTCATATACACAGTGGTGGAAGAATGAGGATTTTGGCAGGTTTTTCAGGCACAGGCCATGGATACTTTACAGTCATTAAGTTTACCACTGACTGCACTGCAAAAACTTAAAATCTTACCAAGTATATTTGTCTAATTAAGTCAAATATCTCATCACACTTAAAATAAGAAACAATCAGCTACAAAGTAACATATCAGTGAGAGACGCCATATATAGGAACTTGTTTTTAGACCGTGCAGCTTGGATCTGGAGACTTTTCACTTGCTCCATTGGCAGATTTTTTCCCACTTAATCCAAGATATTTTTGCTTGAAATAAGTGAAAAATGTGCAAATGGAACAAGTGAAAGTTCTCCAGATCAAATATCCACTGTCTGAAAACATGTTTCTATAGCTCACTGAAAAGTTACTCTGTAGCTGATTGTGCCTTGTATTAAGTGTAATTAGATATTTTGATTAGACAAATATACTTGGTAAGATTTTGAGTTTTTGCAGTGTGCTCTGTAAACCAAAGTATTCTAAAGTCAAATGTGAGGCCATCTGTCTGACAGCTAAATCTTGGTTGAAAATGGATAATATAAAAGAACAATATTCTCAAACACAGCAGCAAATCTACAGCAGAAAGACTAAAAAAGGAAATAACTTAGGTGCTGGAATGGCCTGGATAAAGCCCAGACTTCAACCTAAATGAAATGCTGTGCCTTAAGAGAGCTGTACATACCAAATGCCTGCAAACCCGTCAGTTGTAACTGTGTTTTTAAGACGAAAAACACGACCACTGGCTGTTTTCTTTCTAAACTCCACACATGTGAGGTTTTAATTAGCAGCTTATACATTCATTTCAGGATCACGTTCAGGAGAAGATACATTTATTTTCCTGACAGCTGCCAGATGTGCCACATTTCTGTTGCTGTTTCACAGACCATGGTTCCTGTTTATCTGAGTTCAGCACTTGAAAACATGTTTTTGAAGGAAGCAACCAGGGAAAGCAGGATGTGACAGTTTGAACTGAGTCCTGTAAAAAGGCCAGATTATGTTTTGAATGCAGTCACACACAAACCTTTATCTTATAGTTATATTCACATATGTACATTTAAAGACTGCCAGTTATGTTTTTAAATGATCTGCTGATATTTGCCTGAAGTTCTGTGACTTCCACTAAGTCTGATTTTATCTGGTGCAAAATACTGTGCCAGACCACTGCAAACAGCTTTTGCATAATGTATGACAGTGTTTTTATACAAGGTAACTTCAGTTGACACAGAAATGGAAGTTTTTCCATCTGTTTGCTCATAGATGTGCAGAGCGGGGGGGTCGGTGCAAAGCTGCAGGTGCACACAGCGAGCCGGAAGTTGTGGTGAAGTGGAAGGTTGCACCTCTGCCATTTCTCAGCAGAGAGCGAGTTGCAGGCTGCTCTGTGACCACATCCTCTCCTCTGCTGTCACACTCTGCTCCTCTGCAGGGTTTCATGCCCTGGTTTATCTTTCTCACCCACAGCAGCTTTGACCTTCTTCAGTACACAGATGAAATGCTGATTTCCTGTTATGGGTTAGACTCGCGTTCTTATTTTGCTACCGAGAGTGTTTGAACTAAAGAAAGATGTTCCTTGTTTAAGACAGGAATGCATGTTGTTACACACTGTTTGTGTTTGTGGAAAACGTGACTCAAAAAAGTGAATTGATTTCCAAGAAAAGAAAAGAGAATTACTGGATCAAAATTAATTTAACTAGTAAATTTCACCAGACTTTTCTTTTAGTCATCGTCAGTTTTCTGAACGGAAAATCTTGTTATGAGTAAAATTAACCATCATCAGAAGTTCTCCTGAGGTGGGATGTTTCAAGATTATGTGGGAGAAAAATAAAAGACTTCTCAGAAAACAGGCTAGCTGATGAAAATACACATTTTATGGTATGTTTGGAAAAACGAGATGTAAAAATCAGAGAAGGGTGATGATATTCTTGCAGCATGTCACAAGTTTGAGCAAATGAAACATTATTATTCACCTATGTCATCCTATCTTTTTAAAAATGTTTTTATTAAGTTAGTGTTTTATTTATTATCAGCTGATTCACAGCTTTAAAAATAAGTTCCAGGGCAAACTTTACGACTTTATAATACTCTAACATACTTTTATTGAGAAGAAAATAAAGTAACAAACAGAAATCACTTTGTATCTAAAGAAAATTGACATCAGTCTATTTGAAAAGCATTCATTAATTATATAATGACAAATAAGCTCATAAAAATACACAGCAGAACTTGAACAGATCAACAGTGTGCACTTTAACAATAGACTTTGTTTGTGAACAATATTTACAGAGAGCAAGGTAACTGGTGTCCCAGAGTTGTTTTTGAGGCTTCAGCTCAGCTCTCAGTACTTCTGCTTTCCACCAAAACGCTGCAAAACATGGAAAGAACACAGAAAGTAATAAGCCATTTGTGTTATTGTTATTACAGTTTTTGTTCCAAGAACAGTTAATCAGAAGTGGTAAGATGTTTAGTCACCTGAAGCTTCCACACCAAAAATCCAACAAAGGCTCCATAGGCACAGCTCTTGACAATAAGCACGCTGTAGACGACTTTGCCATTTTGTGTAGTTGTCAAATACTTCTCTGTAGAGGAGTAAAGAAGAAATATTTAGTGAAACAACCCAGCTTCTATATTTTCTAAGTGATGTTAATCAAAGGACTGAATATTTACCTCTTGAGAAAGACGTTGTATTTACTGTTTGAAAAAAAGAAGAAATTATTAGTCCACAGACAGATGACAGACATATTAAAAGATTTGCATATACTATGTGTATATAAGAGCAAGACGATTAAGTTTCACAAGAATTTACCCTCAACTCCTTGAATATATGTTGAGTTGAGTATAATAACACTACCATTGAAGAATTCGACATTGCATTCAAAGATATTCTCAGGGTTTTCCCATTGTTTGGCATACACTCTCAGCCTGCTGGTGATTTTGTACACCAGCTGGGTTTGGTCATTGTTTTCTTCATGCGCAGCATCGTCTGTTGCCACATTATCAATGACTTTTTTCTCATTCACTTTCCAATACACTTTGACGTGATCAGGGTAGAAACCAGAGGCCACGCAAACAAGGGTCTTCTTCCTTTTTTTGTCTTTGCTATTTCTGCACTCATGGGCTGAAGGTTCCAGAATTTTTAATTCTTTTGGTGGAGTGACGTCACGGTTTTCTCCTGCAAGGACACAGAATATTCATATTAACACACATGACTTGAACTGACTTTAGATCTACAACAAATGTTAGGGCACCAAGGTCTTAACCACATGCCAGGAAAACAAACATTGAAGACGTGCAGGAGAACATTTTTTCCACACATATTAACACAAAGAATTAGAGATTAGAAAACTTGCATTTTCTTTATTATGAAATTATTGTGGTGATCTTACCCAGAACTGTTAACTTGGTTCCCTCTCCAAAATGCGGAGGATAAGCACCAGAGCACAATGCCAAGTCACAGTCACAAAAACTCACAAGCTGTCTTAACTTATTTTTTCTACAGCATTTGTTATACACAAAACGATTACTCTGCCATGTGCGATTTAAATCACTCTGTGATAAAACAAACTGCACTTTTTTTTTGCCACTAACACAAATATTCTTCCAAATATAAGGACATTTCTTTCAAATATCAGTTTTTCTGACACATTCTGAGACGTTTAGTCATTAAAATGCAATTTAAAGGTTTAAAGCAGCGGATAATGACATCTTTACAACTCTAAAAACAAGTAATTATGCACACTATTTTGTCATTTTCTTACCCAGTACTGTGAGTTTGGTGCCACTGCCAAAGTAAGCAGGGTCGTAGTTGTTCACACTGATAAACTGCTGTAGAAAAAACTACTCTAGAAAGCTGCTGTCTGTCTTTGCTCTCGTTTTCAGTGTTAAACAACCCTTACACCCAAACATATAGAAAAGACCTGAGGAAAATCATCTGCTTGTAGCATTATTACACCGATTTTGCCCATGTAAGAGAATTAATTTTTTAAAAGCACAAATTTAAAATGATAGACATTAAAACCAGCTAATGCACAGAATGATTCCAACGAATATTTCATCAGAAATGATCACTTTTATGTTCATCCATCTTTGCACTCTTACCTAAAACAGTGAGTTTAGTTCCAGCTCCAAAATAAGCTTCTGACTGGAAACTCACAGTATTTCACAGAGCTGATAAGAACTGAGTGTGAGAACAATATTCTGGGCGCTGAGCCAAACGTTTTATAGGCAACAGTACTTTTACTGGAGAACACACACAACACGTTTTACTACTGGCACAAGAAAACTTTTACATTAATTACTTTGTCAACTTTTTGTTCACTACCATCACATAATAGATATATGAAGCTTCTACTAAATGTTGTCAGTGATATTAAGATGTAACAGCGTGAGAATAAAGCCCAGCTGATTTTTGTTGGAGGTTTTCTTACCTAAAACAGTGAGTTTAGTTCCAGCTCCAAAGTAAGCCTCGTTGTAGGAGCACAGAGACTTTGTACTGTGACAAAAACCCTTTCTAGAGCCTCTCTTTAGCTGTGCCACGTGGAAATGATTCCAACTGTCACTTTTTTACATGTAAAGACTTTGACTTTAGCTACTGGAGTATTTGGTGTGAGTTTAAATTCAGAAACAGTTTAACAGTCCTCAGCATTATTTAGTGAACTTTAAAATGTTTTCTTACCTAAAACAGTTAATTTTGTTCCTCCACCAAAGTAAGCCTCTGAAGCACCAGAGTCACAGTGAACCTGATCAATGCTCAAAACAGCCCAA
>VUQR01020027.1:0-12964 GCA_015108515.1 Hemichromis elongatus
TTTATTTTCTTTTGTTCATTATACTTTACCATGTTATTGAAAGTATGCTGACTTATGACGTTAGCATGCACTATCCCGTGCTTTCTCAGTCAAATCCTTCTTTCACTTGTGTATGGCTTCAAAACGGATTCCATGTGTATGGCTAGAAGCCAGTTGTATTCAGCCTGTCAGTTATTCATTTCCTGTTTTATTTTGAAGCCTTTTGCTCTTTGTGTTGTGTGTTTAGTTTTACATCCCTTTATTTCATTATCTTAATTGCCTTCAGCTGTCCCTCACACCCCACCTGTTCCCTATTCCAATGATTAGCCCTTAGTCTGTCAGTCAGTATAAATAGTGGGGGGGGCATTTTTATAAAGGCAGTTATCTGCTGATTATGACATAGATTTATGGGGGATTATCTGACAACTGTTTTCTGTGGTAAACTGTGATAAGTGTGACACAACCAAAAATGGAGAATATTGGTCTTAGGCGTAAAAGTTGCACCTTTTCAAACATGTTGGTTGGTAGCAGTAAGGCATAACTTTTACAGTGAAGAGGAATGTTCTCCGTTTCTAGTTTGTTGCACTTTTTAAGTTCCATTCAGAAGCAATGCTACTGATAGAGTTTAACTTTTCAATTCTATTTATAAAGCATCAAATCAACAACAACAACAGAATGCCTCAAGGCACTTTATATTGTAAGGTAAAGACCGTACAATAAAACCACAACAATCATGAGACTCCCTATGCGTAAGAGCTTTGGTGACAGTGTGACAAAAAAAGTTCCCTTTTAACAGGAAGAAACCTCCAGCAGAACCAGGCTGAGGGATGGGGGGCCATCTGCCATGACCGGTTGGGGATAATAACTAATAATTAAAGCGGCGTGGTGTATAAACACCTATTGAGTGCAAAATGGTAAATGGACTGGTTCTTATAAAGCACTTTATACAACTCGCTCAATCACCCAATCACTTTTCTAAGTTTTTTTAGTGCTATCTAACTAACATTTATACATACACATTTACACAACCTGGGGGTTAGTATCTTGCCCAAGGATATTTGGGTTAGTAGGTGACCCACTCTGCCTGCTGAGCTACAGCCAAGGAGACGAGCTTTACATGTCAAGTTTGGGACTGAAATTTTTTTAATTTGGTTTTATTTTTTCACACGTGTTTGGTGCGTGTAATGACCTGAAGAGAAGATCCAAACACTCAAATTTGAAATAGATGAACATGGGGGAGAAGTAACATGAGCAACCATACCAAACAAACTCCAACCATAATTCCAATGCACAAACAAAGGCTCAAGATATGTGAAATGTATATGAAGTAAAACTATAAGCAATCAAAGAATCAAATAAGACCACAAATAATGAAGAAAAATTCAGTCCACAAACCTCAAACACTGGTTCAAAGATCCAGGATCTTGACACCTGTGTATATATTACTTAGTTTCTCTTTTTTTCCTGTCAGATGATCTTAGTATTCCTTTCTTGCATTTTTTTTTTTTTAATTTCTTTGTTTAAACTTTACCTAATTTTTTAACTTTGTTTTTGCCAACTATGCCAGATTTACTTCCCTTGCCTTTGGTCTTTTATGAAGCTAACATAAAGTAAAGTTATGAACTTTTGAAAGAACTGTACTTTGGAATCTGGCATTTAAACACTCTTGGCCATACATACATACAGAAAGTGACGTTTATTTTAGGTGCCTGCTAGATGAGAAATCCCACTCCGTGTCACTGTGTGATTTCAACCATCCATGCATTCATTCACACCAGAGCTAGAGTTTGAACATTACCTACTGAACAAGCAGAAGTCAGAATTTTGATCAAAGCACAGCCACAGAGCATTACATTTTCACAGTGCTGTTGTTATGACAATAAAAGCTGGGTAATCTTTTCATTCTTAAGGAACAAAGTGCTCACCGGCAGTAGCACTCACTGCTCTTTGTTGTGTTCTGTTCATGTTGTAAAGTTCCCCCATAAAACCCGTCTCATGCAATCACGGCGCTATAAAACCCTGCAGAAGTCAGTTGTCTTTGAACATATGTTTAATTCAAATGCATGAGAGATAACCCGCAAACATGACCGCACTCGCGAATCGCACACACAGACACAATGTCTCGGAGCTTGAGCTAGTATAATGGGGTTTTCCAAATTGTTTTCAAATAAATGCCACAACTAAGAAGTGGAGCCCATTTTTATAATGTGGGACCAAAAGGGTGTGAAGAAGGAAAAATGCACCTCTGGAGTGTTAGCAGTTGAAAGAAGCAAAGAATATTACTCAGCTAAACGTAATTCAGACTCTCCTGAATATCTTGATTGTTTTTGAGCATTTTAAGGTTTATATGGATCATTTGTGTTTGGAGCCTTGCAGTCATTTTTCTGGTCTACAGGATATTTTTATTGGGAATGAAGACTTTCAGGTCATACTGTGAGAACTTTCCACGCACCAAAGCACCTGAACGGAGCACTGCATAAAACCTGCAGCCGCAATCTTTCTGAAAATCATCCAACGGTCTGATACTCAATGAGGCAAATTGCTGAAATTTTATCTTACACATTTCTGAACAGCCGAAGGCGCGCAGATGCAGCTCAGTGCAGGTTGTTAAGGAAAATTACAGACTAATTTCCAGCAGCTATCAAGATAAAATGTTATTATATATTTTCCAGAACGCTCTCGGTTGTAAAACTAGATTTGTTTGTGAACCAGATGACCTGTTCATGATTTATGCTTCACTTACCTTCTTCGCTCCAGTGCGCAGGTTTCAAAGTCCTCCTCTATTCTTATCTGTGTGCATAAGAAACACTCACATGAACAGATTCGTTTTTAAGATAAATTGTGGCACCTCATCCAATATTCGTTCATTTAATAGTTTAACATCGGGCCCAGTAGGCTGTAATATCATCCTTCTCGTGTCTTTTGTGACCTCTTTATTTCTTACTTGGGGCACTGTAGTGTGAAAGGAGTGAGCCTTACATCACGATACTGCGGCTGTTTGTTGAAGACTTTTTAATTTAATGATTTAGGAGAATCCGTTTTCACAGAAAAGTCCATTTCCACCTTTGGGGCGTCTAATGCTTCACATTTTTAAAAATCTCTGCCACCTCTGTATTTATACTTTTCTATTAGTTCAAGTAGATGCTGTTTTGTTCTCTGACTCTGATAGAGTAGCTTTGCACAAAAAATCACAATTCAAATTTGAGAATAATCCCTATTTTTCTCATACTGGGCCCCTCATTTCTTCTGATTGTCTAAAACAAGCCCTCTTAGCCTCTCTCCCTTTGGGTCAGCTTTCTTCTGATTGGCTTTCCCTCATAAACAGCAAGTTTGAACAATCGGTTGAAACATATCTGCAAAAAACTGTAAAAAAACAAGCATTAGGAACAACCTGGAGTCTGAGCGTTTGGCTCATAGGCTTTGCTGGATTATCCAAATGTGTTCCTTACATGCGTTGGGGGTCTGCTCACAGTTGCAGCCCATCCAAGAGAGAACTCTTGAAACCATAAATGATCAAAACATGGATGCGTATTTGCTTTCATGACAAAATATCTTTGGTAGAATACAGCGGTCCACATGTCACCTAAGGCTCAGCTAGCTATGCAAAATGAATGGAACTGGCAACAGGGATGCACAACCTCTATATTAATTGATGCAAGCGGTTCTGTGTCTCTTTGTTAAGAAAGTGGTGACCTGTCCAAGGTTTTCCCTGCTGTTTTTCTTACGGCAGCTGGGACAGGCTCTAGCACCATGGAGACCCTGAGTCGGATAAGCAAAAGAAAATGGATGGATGGAAACAAAAATGTGTTTATTCCTTTTCTAAGTGGACACATCCCAAAAGTGTGCTTGTCCCAGGAAAAGACACTCATCACTCGTCTGGGAGTGGGACTGAACAAGAGCATAAGATAGAAGGAGAGAAGGAGAACAGACAAGGCGACACACATAAAACACGGTATTATTATATTATACCATTATTACCAGAGAGTTGAGGTTTTAGTAAAGGTGCAGTGTGTTGGTTATTCTGAGGGGTAAAGAGTGAAGTGATGTTGTGGGCGCTCGATGAGGACACCCAGATTTGTGAAGACGATAACACAAAGAATGAGGAAATGTAGGATGTTTAAATTGGTAAACATAGGTGTATCTACTAAAACGAAGACGAGTTCGTATCGCTGACTTTGACCTCAAGGACAGAGATCAATAAAAATTGTATGAGTGGAATAACTTGAGAACAAGGCAAAATCTCAGATGAGTTCAAATACTAGTGAAATTGACCTCAAGATCAAGATCAGAGGTGAGGTTTTCTGTCCAATCGTATCTCTTTATTGAAAAAGGTGAACAAAACTGATCATCAAAATAAGTTGCTAAAGGCCCATGACAAATTTGTGGCTAGGGGTCTGTAACTCAGTGTGCTACCCGAGTAAATGTCTACTTCATTACTTTCAATCATTTCCATCATTACACAAGTATAGATATGACAGGAAAGAAGAATATCACTATATGTATTCTGCTTTGGGGTCACATCAGGAGTGGCATCTGGCGTATAATGAAATATGCGGTACACACTGTGGCGATCCGTAGTGGCAAAAGGGAAGCAGAAAGTAGCGTTACACCAGATCGTGAGTAAAAAATACGTTTGTTTAAACTACATATCTGCTTATTTGATTTAAAAAACCTCTTTAAAAAGTGATGTTAAATCGACGAATGTGAGTCAGCAACAGGAAGAAAAAAAAAGTGCAGATAAAAAATGTCTGTGCTTCCAATTTTCCTCTTTATCTTTGAGTAGAACTGTAATCTAGAAAGATCTTTAAGATCTTTAGCGTTCTGTTGCATGTGTATGTGTGTGTGTGTGTGTGTGTGTGTGTGTGTAGTTCAGCCTTACAGTAGGAAGCGTTTAAATCTTAAGAGGCCTAAATTGCTACCTGGACCTTCTGGGCCATTAGCTGCCTTCTGAGGAGAAAGTGTGGGTTTGAGGGAGATGGACTGTAATATGCTCGCTACACGTCCTTTGACGCAAATTCGACTTAATGACATCCATCAGTCACATCCTCGGGGCTCCATACATGAACAATTAGAGGCCTGCTTGGTTGCACTCGATGGTAATCGTTCACATCAGCTGGGTAATGACTCTGTAAAAAGCCCCAACAACCTGTTATCAAATGACAGTTTTTCATATTATTAAAGGAAGTGGTTGCTTTAAAACTAGGTGTATGGCTCCAGTAGACACAGCTTTTATAGTTTTTTCTGCACCATTTACTGTAAAATTAGTGCACATACATTAACTTGCTGATGTGAAAATCAACTTACATTCAGAGGCCTGAAAACCTTTTTTTTCTCAATCAGCGAGTTGGTTTTGTTTGTCTTACTGTACTGTTTTTGTATGGTTTGGGTCAGAATCTGTTACAAAAGCACAGTTTCTTGTGTCTTACTCTAATCTTTAACCAGAATTTAGCCATATTTTATTCATGTTTTAAAATATGCACCCAAACAAGCCAAGTAAAACAAATCACCAAAGCGCTCCTTTGGTTTCTTTATGAGCTGTAACATTAGTTACATTTTACCCATTAAGCTTTCTTATAAGGATATATTAGTCATCAATTCACAAGGATACACCCACTCCGAGGCTTTTCCCAAGCTTATGGCATGTGTATATTAATTCTTAATGTGGTTAAACACATGAACAATAAAGACTCCCTTCCTAAACACAGATTTAAAATGTTTGACTGTCCTGAGGTGAGATTGTAGAGAACAAACAGTATACACAGAGTAAACACGAGCCCTGTGTTGGACAAAGAAATAAAATAAATCTGAGAAAGTTTCAGGCTAATGCTGAATTGCAGAGCAGCTAAAAATACTAAAGAGGGATAAAAAAGCCAAACAAACCATCCTTTGGTTTGATTTTCAGAGAATAAACTTTAAAAATATGAAACATTCTAAATATTGTAAATGGAGTTTGGTGTGTCTGTGAAATCTGTAGCGCTTCCAGTTCTTGAGGCTAGGCATAAGAGCGAATATGTAATATTTAATATTTATGACCTGCTGGTGTCCATTTGAGTAGCTCAGAGGCAGTGCAAAAGTCCAACAGCACATCACTCAAAAGTGATTATGCAATACTTAAGTAAATAAGCTGGAAAGTAGCCTGGTACAATTTTTTAAAAAATTTTTTAAAGAATCTGTTAATGTTACTGTCCCTGAATAACTCTTTCCGACTCTAAATGTTCCCCTAATAGATATTTCAACAAAAGATAATAAGGTACCTGGCACCTGGTTAGGATTTAAGGTAAAACATGATCGACAGTTTTCAACAGTTGGAAAGTTGACACTCGTCTAAAATGTGAGATATGGGAGAAGTGGTGAATCGGCTGGAAACAAACAAACAAATCTCACACGTATGATACCTCCATAGAGAAATATCTGAATATGGACATGTGAAAACTGTAGAAGGGTTTTTGCTATTTTACTTTACTTCAACTGACCAGTAATGTTTGAGCAGGCTTTGGTGACATGATAGCAAACTATTTGTGTGTGTAGCAAAAGGCGGGCTTCATTTGCATGAACAACAGCTTAATACCACTGGACGATTTAGGTTTTTATTCTTTAATTCGTTTGTTTTTGTAAACAGAAACTAGTGGAAATCTTGGTGTGAAAATCTGTTTCCAACAGTGGAAGTTTTTTTTTACCCTTAAAGGTTAAAACTGTGATTACAGTTGATGATTTGGTCAGTGCTTATCCACGTTGACACAACAGTTAATGCTTCCACTTGAGAAATTCATGACTTAATGGTAGGTGTTGGTGGTCAGAAGAAATGTGGGAGCGCCTCCCACATCGATGTATCTGAGAAACTGTCTTTGGTTTGTGCCTGATGAGCCAAAATGGCACCAAAGCACAATGCGTGCAGACAGTGATGCTGTTGCTTGTGTAACAACGACAGCGGACATTATGAATTGACTTTTGTTATGTTCTGGCACCGGAGTCACATTTTTCCTGATTCTGATGCTTGATGTAAATATTTACATCAAGCTTTTCATCAAGTACAATATGATTCTTTTTGGGGGAAAAGAGAGCTCTGTGATTAAGACCTTGGATTTTCTATATGAGAGATGGTGTAACTACTACCAAAAAGCTCAAGTTCTGTGCAAACCACACAACTAGTATGTATTCTAGTCAGTTAAGCATTTAAAGCGAAAAGGAAGAGACGTCACAGGGACTCTATCTGTGTCTGTGCATGCATTTATTATGATTTTGGATCCTTGACACTTAAAGTCATGAAACTTCCACCTTTTCCACTGTTCCTGCCTTGGTTTACCCTCTGTGGACAACTGACACAAACATCTGTCTCTTTCTTTAAAAGAAGCTTCCTTCCAGCTTGTTATTGGTTCATGTGGCTGTCTTAAAGGAAGTGGTTGTCGTTGTTGTTGAAAGCGGGTGTGAGTGCTGCATTTTTTTAAAAAGTGATTTATGAGACCTCTGGGTTCTTCTTTTGTCTTTACAGCTGTGGTTTCGTCTCGACTAAGTGTCTCTTAAACACTTGAAAGGCTGCATCCTTTGTCTTCCTGTCCTTGAAAGTCGAGAACTCGGGCCTGCTGATCCTGCTGCTGATCAATTGCAGACCCACTGATTATCCTCTCACCTGTTTCTAATACTGCTCATCTTCAGCCATAATATTGAAATTGTATTCAATTTAGTGAAACAAATTTCCACTATTCCTAGACCAAACCACGTGCGAAATTTATTAGCGAAGAGAAGATGAAATACTGCTTGTTGTCATTTTATTAAAACAGGCCAGAAATTTGGATAATCACGTTTCTAAGAGACATTAGAAGCTATAACATGCTATATAATATTTTAAGATATGTTTCTATTTCAGCGGTCACTGATTTTGTATCTTGGAAGTCAGTCATGTAAACTTTAGTAATGCTAGAATCGACTAATTCCCATCTTCTTATAAGAATCTGATATCTGCTGCAGCGTCAGCAGTGATTAATTTGGGCTTATTGGAATGTTGTATTCAGTAAACATCAGCCGGTGTACAAAAATGAAATTGTAAACAGCAACAAAGGCTCAGAGTGTTTCCACTGAATTCAGCCTAAAACAGGTTAGCACAGTGAGTGGTTTTATTGGTCCCCCATGGGGAACTCAGTATGTCTGAAATGAGTTATCACCACAGACATAAATCTAGTCTGACACAACAACTCTGCCGGCCAGGAAACGAGTCAGTCAATGAGTGAGTCCAGTGTGTCAGCAAAGCTGACAGCTGAATGGACTGATTGGACAACTGGGCAGCCAGATGAGCAGGATTTAGGACGCCGGTTAAGTTAGAGCTGAGATAAAAACTGGCAAGTGCTAATGAAGGAGTGACGTTATTCAGTTATTGGCTTTGTAACCCCGTCCAGACTGATAGATGTCAATGACTTTATTTCTTATCTTTATCTTTAGTTCTTTTGGCCTACTTCAATTTATCAGACACGTTACTTAAGTGATTTCTTGATTTGATAGGTCTGAGTGTTAAATTGAAGCCAGCTTTCTAAAAAAAATGTGGTTGATTCATGACTGATTTCTAAGAAATACTTTTTCACAGCACTCTATGTTTTGAGGTGCAGCGAGACCAACTTGTGAACTGCTGTACTGTCTATTTTGCTGATTGTATAGTTTTATCACATTATACTTACAAAAAGAAAAAGACATAAAAGAAAAGGTGAGTGACCAAGCTCTACCTAAATATAAAAAGTAGGGATTCTAAAACCTTTTAAATAACTAAAAAAACATTTAGTCAAATCTTATTTGTAAGAATACTATTTTGTTTTTCTCAAATTGAGTCTGGATTAAGCATTTAAATAATTCAGTAAGATATAAATCTTAAGTAACACAGTATTACAATGCACATGCTACAAGGTATTTTACCTGTTTATTATCTGACAGTCAAGCACAGTGCATTTCAGGATGATGCTGTGCACAATGGAAAAAAGTAAACCCTGATCAGACTTACAGTCAAATAATCCCATCTCTCTGCAGTGTGTTAAACTAAAAAAAAATAATCAAAATTTTCTCTCTTTTAATGCTGCCTCATTTGTAAATGGCAGTTTTAAAAGTTTTTATGTAGGTACTCTGCAATAACGGCAACAAAGTTTTATGCTTACAAACTCAAATTTCACTCCATCCACACGCAGCAACAAAAAGTGCTTCAGGAACAAGAGTCACTCATCATTTATAGAGGAGAGGTTAAATCCTCCATAGTGCCAAGTGTTTTTATATTTCTCTGGCATTATTTTATCATAATTTTAAATCACTTTTATTTTTAGATTAAGGCACCAAACTTGCTTGATTCAAACAAAGAGCTGCATTTTAAATCATTTTAAACTTTATTCTTATAGCTGGCCTGTTAATACTCAAAGGCCGCTGATGTGGTGTGTTTCTCTTTAAGAGAGCCACATTAGTTTCCAAATCTCCTTTTTTATAGGTGCCATCAGAGTCTCAACAATATGTGATGCACAAAATATACTTATAACTGAAATACATTAGATTGAAAGTTATGTTAACTGATGGGAAAAGAACATTTAATTTGTTTCTTCAGATCCCGTTTCATGACTTCTTTAATTGAAATCGCTCAATATGTGATGTATTTGTACAATTTCTGGCAACAATAGAACATTTCTTCAATGCTGCTGTAATGTTGCATTATTGGTTGGCTGGCTCCTTCTTTGGTAGGGAACCCCCCCCACAACACTTAGTTTTTTTCTGCAAATCAGTCAATTTGTCAAATTGCTTGACTTGGTTTTTTTTGTGAGTGATCTGAAATCTACTGCAACTTAAAACACCAGCAATAAGAGAAATGCTGCAAAAGCACACAAAACACAACGGAAATAGGAAAAACTAAAACGGAAATAGGAAAAAACAGATTTCCAAAAGCACAAAGGTACTGTTTCTTGGGAGACAATAACCAAACCAAAATATGCTAAGAATTGCGCTGAAAGATGCTTAAAAGAAGTCCAGGATTTATTGGTTTTGTGAGGAAAGAAAAGCTGAGAAGTAAGTGTATTAGCCTAAAAATCCGTCATCAGTATTATATGAATCATGAGATTAAAACACACTTACCTAGCATGTTTTGGCTCCAGGAACTAGCCCGTCGGTTTATTGTCTCCCCAGAATCTCTTCTCTTGTGCTTTGTAAATCTGTTTTTTCCTATTTCCGTTGTGATCTCTTATTGCTGGGATTTTCTTAAGTTGCAGTCTGTTTGTATTCTCAGGGCCACCGTAGAAATCACTGTCAAGAATTAGAACAATTTATCCACTATCCATTTTTCAGGGTCACGGGAGCCTATTCCAGCTGTCTTAGGGTGAGAGCCACCCAGGACAGGTTGCCAGTCTGTCACAGGGCTAACACATGGAAGAATACCCAGAAAGAACATACAAACTTCACACAGATGATGGTGGAATTGAACTCAGGACCTTCTTGCTGTGAGGCAACAGTGCTAACCACCGTGCCACCATAATTTGTTTTCAATTTATCCACCCATGTGTAAAAATAAAAGTCACAAAAGTTACAAAAAAAAAATGGTTAAAATCTTTATGTGTGAGCCTTAAAGCAGCCTTAAAGTTCAGCTCTTTTATGAGTATTTAACTTGATGGTCAGTCAATCTGAGTTACATGTCCATATTTACAGGAGAAGATAGTTTATTTGACTAAAAGCTAACCTTTTAACACCCCTTTCAAATCAAGCATAAAGATGTGCAAAAAGGCAGAAAACGACCTGGTTTGGAAATGCTGTTTGCGAAATTAGATTCAAATCTGAAGAAATGCAGAGACTTTGTGTCCGTCTTCACAATGGAAGCCAGATTTACCCACAATCAAAAGTCCAAGATTTTTGGGTTGTAAAAGTAAAGAGAAAAAGACTTTTTACTTATGGCCCATTAAGTTTGGACCGAGAATGAATCAGTGTGTGCTTTGGTGGTGAAGCCTCTATAATTCATCCAGCCAGGCCACCGGTCATAGAAGTCACTGAATAACGAACTGTCTCACTGGCCAACTGCCGCATTGGCTTTCTGGCTGATGAGGCAGTCAGGTGATTACAAGGACGCCACTCGGTTTTACAGCAGAATAATATGGCCACTGTTCACTCTCTTTCCTTTCTGTTGCGCCCCATGAGGATATAGAGGGGGTCGGCAGGGGAGTAATTAAGGTTTTAGGGAGCTGCCTGGCTGGTTCAGGGGTTAGAGGGTAAAGAGTGGGGATTTATTAGGGCCATAAATCAAACCCAGACCTCTTTCCGGACATCCCTCCCTCTGTAACACCCCCCCCCCTTTTTTTAAAAGGGTCTTTCATGCACAGATAGATAAATAGATAGATAGATGGTTAAAAAAAAACATTACCTCACATACACTGATGCTTTCAGGTCTGACGTACAAATCTTCCTCTGATGTTTGTGAACGTGTCAACTCCACAGAGCTTCAACTGTACTCCAAACTGTCCTTAAGGACCCCGACACCTTTTTGGTTTAATAGCAAACAGGGACGGTCAGTCAGTCAGTACAGAGGTCCTCCTTCAGTTGCAGGATGCAGGTTAAAGATACCAAACTTGAACTTGATGCAGAGTTAAGTTTACTTCTTAGTTTTTTCTTCACATGCCATAATTCTGTTTAATGCCAATAAATATTTTGCGTAAATTTCCAGGTCTGATGAGATCTAATTGCAGCAGTTGTGGTTTAAAAACAAATTACAGAATTAACAAAGTGATTTATAGATTGAGACGCTTTGAAGTAAATTTATCCAGCACTGCCAGCATTTCCATCTAGTGAAAGCAAATCTTAGAGTTTCTGTTTCCAATTATTGCTGCTCATCAAGCAGTATTCACATGCTTGGAGCCTAACTAATATTTTTGTATGAATTTGCATCCTTAATACAATATCGGTAAAGTGGATGTTTATCGAAAAGGTTTCCAACCAACAGACCTGTTTACTTCACATGTATACTGAAGGGTTCACTAGACATGAGTCAAGAACAAACAGATTAGTAGCCCATGAGTTAAATAAACAGTATTTGTGAAGGCAGATGATTTTTTATCAGACTGCCGTGAAAAAGTATCCCCCCCGTCCCTTCTGATCTCTTAGGTTTTTGCATTTTTATCACACTTACTTGTTTTAGCTCATCAAATAATGTTTTTAAAGTTAGACAAAGCTAGCCTGAGTAAATACAAAAGGCAGGTTTAAAATGATTGTTTTTAAAACTGTTATCCAAACCTTCCTGGCCCTGTGTGTAAAAGTCACAGGCTTTTGAAAGGTTAGCATCCTGTTACATCTGTCATGGTCCTGGGTCGTATGACCCAGTGTTCTGGGTTTTTTATGAGGTTTTGTTGTACAGTCGAGGTTAGTTGCATTTCAGTTTATATAGTTATGTTCTGTCATGTTTTCTGTGTTTAGTTGGTCATGCCTGTGCCTCGTTATGTTTCCTGTTTTATTTTGAAAAGGGGTCTGGCATTCTGTTTTCTTGTAGTTAGTTTTACTCTTCCCTGTGTCATTGTTTCATTCAAGTCAGCTGTGCCCTCATGTGTCTCCACTTCTCCTGATCACCTCATGTGTGTATTTCAGTCCTCAGTCTCCCTTGTTCAGTGTCGCGTCGTCTGTGTATCTACCCTGTGTTATGATCCCCGTTAAATCAGGTTTCAGGACTCTGTGCTGGGCATGTTTATGTTTCTTGCCATGTACTTTCATAGTTCCGTCATGTTCCAGCACAGAGTACTGTTCATAGTGTCCCGTTCATAGTCTCCCTGTCTAGCCCTTTGTTATAGTTTAAGTGCCAGTGTTATTTTCCCCAGTTCCGTTCTCGTTTGGTTTTTCCTCTGTGCTCTCAGTTGCCTGTAATTGTTCAGCCGAAATAAAGGCTCGCTTTTTGTTAAACGTCAATCACGGTTCCCTCGTCTGTCTGCACTTGGATTCCCTCACTTCCACACTCGGCCTGCCCTCCGCAGACCGTGACAACAACAGTTATTGTTTTTAA
>VUQR01020028.1:0-12796 GCA_015108515.1 Hemichromis elongatus
TATATGGCTTCTTTCACTCCTCTTTCAAACCATCTGTCTTCTCTGTCCAAAATGTGAACATTGGCATCCTCAAAAGAGTGACCTTTGTCCTTTAGATGCAGATGGACGGCAGAGTCTTGTCCCGTAGAGGTGGCTCTTCTATGCTGTGCCATGCGTTTATGCAGTGGCTGTTTGGTCTCTCCAATGTAGAGGTCTGGGCATTCCTCGCTACACTGTACAGCATACACCACGTTGTTGAGTTTGTGTTTGGGAGTTTTGTCTTTAGGATGAACCAGTTTTTGCCTGAGTGTGTTGCTGGGTCTGAAGTAAACTGGGATGTCGTGCTTGGAGAAGACTCTCCTGAGTTTCTCTGATGCTCCGGCTACATAGGGGATGACTCTCCACCATTTGACCCTAGAACTGAAGAAGCTTCTCGGATGAGAGGTGAAACGTCTTCAAGCAACCTAAAGAAGTCCAGACGCCTTTTCCTTACAGCTCCTTAGATTACGATGACCTGGATGACTGAGAACCTTCACAGACATGTTTTGATTGCTAGTACATATTGTTGGGATCCACCGTAGTTTGCATGGAAGATGACACGTTTCTCTGCAGAGACTCACACCAAGATATGTGAACCTTGAAAAAGTGCAATGCATACCAAAAATCAAAGAACTTTTGCATCAAAGGCAAAAGTTGTGCTTTTCTCCGGCAACAAACAGAGTCAAAATGTGCAACTTTTACTTTGACACCGAATGTTCTCCATTTCTGGTTTCACAAAATTTGCAGTTTTACTGTTGATTGGCAAATAGTTTACTGGTGTTTCTAGATAAGTTGGCATCTTTCATACAAACTAATGATGAACCCCAGAAATCTGCTAGTGACCCGAAAAATTACAAGCAGGTATTTGGTGAACCACCGTTTGGCTTTTTTCAACCACTTTAAGGTTGATAACGTCCAACAACCAATCACCAAGTGGCCACCTTTCCCTATTGACCGGTGGTTACCGGATCTCTAACCGGCCTGCATGAACAAGTCACCAGATCTGGGGCAAAATCCAACGCAGGCCTCTGCCCTTTAAGCCCCACCTGCAGTTGTTTGACTCACAGTTGGACAACTGCTATCCTAAACAAAGGGTGTCCCTCAAGCAGAAAGAGCTCAAATGGCTTGACTCACACCAAGGCCTAGGATAAGATAAATGTTCATTAATATGTTGTTCTTGCCTACTTATCTTTCACTTGTGTTTGTAGTTGGTGAAATCTAGAAGTAAATGTCTTGCTAAATGTAAAATGCAATATCAGAAGGGAAAATCTAGTAATCCATCAGCCCATTTATTCATTGTTTTAACCATTTATCATTTCACGGTCACACGTCTTTGTTCTTCTTAATTTAATTCAGTTGTTTTCTCTTTTATGTCTTTTATTATTCTACTTTTATCTGCATATTTTCGTTGCTGGTTTTGTTTAAACATTGAAAATAACCACCATTATCAGTTTAAACTGTGAATCATGCAAAGGTATTCTAGAAGAGGGCATTTAGACTGTCATGAGCCTGAGACATCTCCATTAACCTTGTGTGTACGTGCACAGCTGCTTGTTGATATGACCCTTTTTATGTCATGTGAACTTTTCTAAATATAATGGAGTTGTGTGCACATGCAGAGGTTGGTAGAGGTTTCTGGCATGTGGCAGATGCACATTTCTTTCCCCAGACTTCACACTTCTTTTCATATCTCCTCTTTTGTTTTAGTGTTAGTGCTCAGTTTTCTCCCTCAGGGAGTCTGGCCCTCTCTCCCTGTCTCTCTCATGCCTCCTTTTTTACCCAAAAAAGCCCAACTGTAACAACAGTGGTCTCTAAACAACCCAGGGATTCCAGACGACTGACCTCAGCACTGCTTGTCCACCGCTGAGATACAAATATTTACCCCTATCGCGTTCATCTCAGCAGCGAAGGCCCCTGATTGGGCCTCGCTTGGCTTGAATGCCCCTGGAAAACAAATCAAACCCAGTCTCTTTTTGTCTCTTTTCCTTCTCTTAAACCAACATGAAGACACACATGTCAACACACTGAGACGAGCGAACTGCAGTCAACATAAATCAAACAGGCTTCTCGCAGAACTTTTAAGAGTTTGATCTGAAATTTGGAGTTTTAACAGATTTTTTGGGTGCCAAATTGGGCAGAACACACATCTGGCTGGATGATAATGCACAAAAGGATCCAGCATGTGTGCCACCAGTGGCCTTTTTTTGTAATAAACTACCAAATTCCTCACTGGGACACCGAAGTGAAGTGGTTGCACACAGTCACCACAAGACTAAGGCTGCGTCCACACCAATTTGAACCTCATGTGTAAAGCACAACCCTCTCATTCATGCCGATGAAGCCAGGCTGGAAACGAGGCTCGGATACCACCGCAGGGGGCTCTGTCAAAACAGTGCAACAATAGTTCCTGTTTGGGGGATTTAAACCTAAACCTCGAGGTCACGGCGAGCAAAGGTCAAACTGCTGCGACCATGATATCTTCTAGACCCGACTGTCTCGTTGCATTATTAAGAGTCGTGCAGTGTTTTTGCTTCTGTTAAGCCTCTTAACATGTTTCTCTCTTCCCACAACTGGACTCCCTGGATTGTGTTTCATCATCAGGTCCTCCTGCTTGGTGTTACCTCAGCACTGAGGGTCTCTCTGAGTCTTCTGTGATACAATGATAAATTGCTACACTTACATAGGAAGTTGGTTGCTTTTCCGGTTGAAAGAGATCAAATCTGGTACAATCACAGTGCAATAAAGTGAAAAGTTCAGACATCCCTAAGCGCCCCAAATTTAAATTATGGCAAAAATTGCAGTTCCTCTAAGGGCCACTTGAGGCATGCTTCAAAAGCAAGTGATTCCCCCATAGACTAGACTCCTATTTTACAGGAGAAATAAACTTGTTTACACCCTTCTACAAATGACAGTTTTCCCTGTAGATAATCTTCCCCTTCATAAACTGTACAAGGATCGACTTTTTTTTATAAAATTCTACAGGTTTAATCGATAATTAACCAAGATTAATACAGGCCTAATGAACATGTTCTGTCATTTTGGCATTAAAATGAAAAAAATGTAATCTAATCTTTCAGAAATCATTTGAATTTTCTCTCTATCTCAAACTGGTTGAGGAGTATGGTAATGTGAAGCGTATATGATAACATCTAGTTCAAAGAGCAGTACCTCGTGAATGCCCCGTGATACCACGATACACCAAATATCCCTGTAAAGCTTGTCTTCTCTTCCTGTTTGAATTTTGTCTCTGGTAATTTTAAAACTTCCTATGAAATGGGCCTGCCAATAAAGACGTTAAATTTCATTAAGGCTTCGAGTTATGCATTTTTAGAGGCAGATGGATGCGCATGATGCTCTTCCTCATCCCTGATGTGAAACCTATCCACTTTTTTTCTTTAGACAAATGTTTTAAGGCCAGTTGTACTAAAAAAAGGAACAAGGCAGAGATTGGAGGCGGCAGAAGTGAAGATTTTAAGATTTTCATTGGGAGACGAGATGGTTTGGACATGTGCAGATGAGGGATAGTGGATATAGTGGACAAAGATGGTTGAACACGGAGCTGCCAGGCAGGAAAAAAAGAGGAAAACAGTGAAGACTCCTGTTTTGATGTAGTGAAACAGAACATGCAAAGGGTTGGTGCAACAAAGGAGGATGTTAGGGAGAAGGGTGGGATGGAGGCAGATGATCTGCTGTGGCGACCCCTAAAGGGAGCAGCTAAAAGAGGAAGAATTATATGTGCAGGTAACCAGACGTACAGGGCATCTGACACTCAATTATATTAATGATATTTTTCTTTATCTATGAAAAAGCTGTGGTCTCGTTGTGTAGATGAGCTGCATAATATCAAAAGTTAAAAATTTTAATTTCTAGTGCTTACATTTCACAGTGATGATTCATTTTTATCGGTCTCAGCTTATGTTGCCCAGACAGTGCATAAACACCAGACATGTTCTTTACCTGTCTCATAGCTTTTTCTTTTCTTTCAAATTAAGAACATTTTTGAGTCTGTGCTGCTTCTATCACCAAATAAACCCCCCTCAAAAAAAAAAGACTGTATTTTTCACATCTGGGTGAATTGGACGAATCTTCGGCGCTGCGTAAAAACCACCGCTAAGGGTCTGAAGAAGCCCGAGTACACAATATATTCCTTTTCAAAGCACCCGCTGCAGTAGTTTGTGTTTGACACTGATCAAGCATAATCATCAGGCGGTCAGGGTCCGTGTGTGTTTATGTGTGTGAAGAGCACACACTGACACACACAAAGACCATCTCCCTCTCTATCTTTCCAGTGCAAGTAGAGCTAACCACTCCAGGGAGCTGGAGACTCAATTAATGACATACATACAGCACTTGCAAGAAAAAAAAGCACACAACGGCACATATGCACATTAAAGGCTGTTTTATATAGCATATCTGTGCGCACGTGTGTGTGTGTGTGTGTGTGTAGGTCTTGAGCTCCAGGGTATATGGTGTAATATGCAGGCTAAAGCCCGTATGTTCTAGTGGATTATCAGCCTCTGAGTTTTAACACATCCAAAGAAAAGCACCGTCTTATGTACTGAAAATTGTAATTTAAAATTCAAAGCAATTCAGTTAAGAAATGGTAGAAATTGTGAGTTTATGTTTATGTAATTTATGAATTTGATTTAAGTGTGAGTTTTAAAGCAGGAACATCTGGAGATTAAAAATACTGTTGAAAACTGCAGTTCCTCAAGTTGCCACTGAAGGCTCGAACTAAAAGCAAGTCAGTGCCCATAGATTCTCGTGTTAAAATGTCCAACTTTAAGGCAGAAATAAACATGTTTACAGCTTGGTACAAACAAACCCCCAAATGTCTCTATGGATAAATTCATCTTTGTGACAACTATCGAGAGAAAAAATATATATAACTCATCTTAAGCCCATTAAGTTCAAGTTATCTACTAGTGACCAAAGAATGTAGTGGTTTCCATGTTTGCCCACAGCTACATCCACACTGGAAGTGAGTTGGCTCATCGGGCATCACTTTGATGTTGCTAGCAGATGGTCCAGGTTCTGGTTGCCAAGTTAATCATCTAACTTTAATTACCAGGTCATATGTCAATCATAGGTATCCTACATTCTTATTGGGATTTGGATCTCTGGTAAAGTGGTTGTTTTGCCTTGTTACTTGAAGTCGCTGAAAGTCCGTAACTATCTATAGTCTCCTGTAACACCAGCTTAAAGGGTGGAAACACCTTTACAGGCAACAGCTTTCCAGTTGGTTCCCAGTAAAAGGCACAAATCTCTTTGGACTTGAGTCAGGAAGGACCTCCGGTGTAAAGATCTGCCAATGCAAACATACAAAGAAGTAAGGGAGCAGCGTAAAGTAGCTTATTCTTCAAGTCATCCACTATTGTGGGTGTGGCTGTTTTTGAGGAAATTGTGAATGATCGCTGTCTCCTGTTTGAATTCTGCCAACAGAACTGTACCTATCAACCGTGCTTGTGGTGTTGTTGACTTTTGCAATACTGACTTTTGCAGTATTAACTCTGCTGTTGATGAGAGGTTTGTGCTCCAATTTTATTTTTATAACACCATTTCTGAATAATAGTCAGTTCAAATCCTTTACATTGTAAGGTAAATATTAAAAAAAAAAAAACCTCACCAATCAAATGGCCCCCAATGACTGAGCACTTGGTGACAGTGGGAAAGAAAAACTCTCTTTTAACAGGAAGACACATCCATTAGAGGCAGGCTCAAGGAGCAGCAGCCATCTGCCGTGACCAGTTGGTGTTGCAAAACACTAATTAGAGTTAGCTGATGCTCATCCAAATGTAGAGACTTCTCAAAAAATGCCATTAATCAAGACTCCCATCCAGGGCCACAAACCAATGAGTGAAACGACGTTCTCACAGGTTTAGGCAGAACTGTGCATACCACAAAAGGAATGTTCTCACATTTCTAGATTTCTGCTTGGAAAATATTTAATATTGAAAAAATATAACTATGGTGTAACTATACAGAAAACACGAATGCCAACTTTTGTCAATGTTTCACTGTTTCGCTGTTCCTGTCTAACGACCACCACCGTCTCGTGTTTCCTGCCACATGAGGACTTTTGGTATAATGGCTGTTTCTCCCTCTTCTCTCTTTTGAACATATTTAACTTAAGGCCCTTACCATGGTCAAGAGACAAGAAGCCATTAGCAACGTCTTCGATATATAGACAGCAACGCATACAGCTTACCTTTCCTCACAAAAACTTAGGGTCTAAAATTAGACCATACTGTAGTGGCAGCTCTAATAATCTTTCTCCAACAGTAGAAATGCCAGCCGATTGGGGCTCTAATGGAATGACAGCAAAGTTCATGCCAGTCCAATAATAATTCTGACTCAATCATAATGTTTTTATTAGCTGTGGAATGCAGTCGTACTTCTTCTGTGAATATGTTCTATTTTGCCAGCCAACTAAGACATTAGAGGAGATTAATAAACCTGTAATCCCTGGAAGTTTGGTGAGATAAGGTGCCCCCCTTTTTTTCCAAACTGCCAAAGTTAACTCTCCATTTCACACCTCTGTGGTCTTCCACCCACTGAGGCCTCACCTCCACACTCCCACACCCTGTCTGCCGTGGCTTAGGCACGGTCGGCTGCAGATGACGGGTCGCCACTTGGAGGAAGACGGTGGCTGCTCACAGATCCCGGGGTCAAAGGTCATTCCTGTTCTCCTGGCAAAAGGTGAGAGTAGCACAGCACGGGTCAGTGGTGCTGAAATCTCATTTAAGAGACTGACCCCGGAGGGCCAGCCTGAGCCGGTCTGACGCTTAGAGGCGCCGTCACTGGGGATGATGTATAGGTTTGGCCTGAGAGAGGAGCCTCAGCGTGACGCTTACGTGCACGCACCTAGTCTTAGAGGCGCTGATGCACAGAGCTTCAGAGCATGTCGTTTTGGCAACTCATCTCTTATTGGATAAGATCAAAACCTGTGCTGAAACGGGGAGGTTATAGCAGCAATTAATAACAAAGAAGAAAGAAAACAGGGATACAGATCGGAACAGCATCGTACACACAAGATAATGTGAACCTGAAGCAGGATAAACAGGAATGGGTGGGTCACAGTGAAGCAGAGCAGCAGAAAGAGTCATTATCAGCAGACTGTGATTGAAGGGAATCTATAACACGTTACACTGAATTGATGCCCTGCATGGAGCCACAACTTACAGGTAAAGTAAATAATACTGACGGATATTATTAAAGTGCAATAATTTGCTGGAAAAATGTGGATCCTTACACGTAAATTGAATGTGGGTCAATTTACATCGACACGTACCAGTCACCTAAACACCGCTACCGACACCCGCTCCCTCAGGAGAACAAAGAACTGTATTCAACCCCTAAAAGAAAAAAAAACTTATCAGGAAGAAGGAAAAGGAGCCAAAACTCCTTAACCCAGCTTCAAAATTCCTTAAATCCTTATCCCAGTGCTTTTGCCTTTCATACTGTATTGGCACGTTTCAATAAATCACTGCACTGCAAAAATGAAGGGGTGACTCAAGACTTTTGCACGGTACCATATATATGTCCTGTTGATTTTACCTCAAAAGTCTTACCTGTGAGTGACATCACACTGGATTTAATCGTGTTCCAGTAGTATTAATAGCGGCGCAGCAGGTTTACAGACGGAGCCTGGTCAGTTATCTGTGTACGAGCTGAGTGAGCTGAAAATACACAGTATAGATCACAGATCCTGTTTATGCGAACTGCTGACATGTTGGATCGCCGGTGTGGCTTCTCCAACTTTCCGAGTAGGGCTTGAAATCCTGACTGGAAAACTCGGGTTTTCCAACTTCCCAGCTGATAAGGAAAAGTCTGGTGCGTTCCTGCAACCTTTCTGCTCTCCTGTACCTTTTCTTTGTTTGGATTCTGGTTTTGTTTGATTCATGCCTTCCTGTTTGGGTCCTTTAGTCTTGCATTGCCACACGTCTTTATGTATGCCCACTTTACTGAGACTTACACATCTGCATGACCTTCATAAATCTGCCCACACCACTCATTTCCATGACTTAACTAAAACAAACTGAAACACTAATATTAATAATAATTTAACTAAAATTAAACATTTATAATTGCTGTTTGTCACTTCCTGTTATAATAAGATTTCCCACCCCTGAGCACATACATAACTTAGGCTTTGTTTATCATCAGAGGGTTTTTCTTTTGTTTTTTTCTTGTCCTTCGCACTTTCAGTTTAATGCGTTTTAGATCTGAGGACGTGACGCTCAGTAGCGTGCGTAGGACTTGATGTAAGGTGGCAGATTATGGAGCCAATTGAGATAAGTCGCAGTGATAAATTTCAGGTGGCAGGCTAGATATGCTCATTGTGTCCCTTTTCTTTTCTCTCCCCCCCCTTTTATCTGCGAGCTCTTGGTCGAGTGCCAAGTGGAATCAAAGCGTCGAGCAGCAGAGGAAGCGGAGGAGAGTGTGTCGGTTTGTGAACAGTCTGAGTTTGAGCTCCTCCAAAGTTGAGATTTAGTTTTGGAGTTGAGGTTAAAATTTGTGTAATTTAGACTCCGTGCATTTTCTACTCTTTCACAACCTCCGCCTTTCTCCCTCCCTCCCTCCCTCCCTCCCTCCCTTAATTCCTGTCTTTCTGTCATTCTCATGCATCAGGGGCACCACATGGCCTCCTGCATGCCATTTGTGCTACTTTCTTGAGTTATTGCGAGTAGCGCGAGTGTCGAGGCGAACAGAAGGGAACAAAGACAGTGAGATGAACCCCTCATCGATCTTCGTATTGAGAACATCTGCCCCAAACCTGAGGGGGGTTAGCAGACTAAGTGGAAGTGGTGGGAAGTTGCAAGCAAACCAACCAAACCCGAGTTCAGGTACAAGCTGATGTAATGCGTACACCTAACAATGCAATGGTTAGTAGTTTACACTCTGTCTCTTTATGAAGTACACCCATTCAACTTAACTCATTAACATAAATATCTACTGAGGCAATCACATGGCAGCAACTCTGTGCATTTAGGCAGGTAGACATGGTCAGCATGACCTGCTGAATTTCAAATTGAGCATAAGGATGAGGAAGGAAGGGGATTTAAGTGACATGGCATTGTTGTTGATCTAAGTATTTTCAGAAACTGCTGATCTGCTGGAAATTTCCCACACAACCATCTCTAGGGTTTACAGAGGATAGTCAGAAAAAGAGAAAATGTCCAGTGAGCAGCAGCTCTCTGAGTGAAAATGTCTTGTTAGTGTTAGAGGAGAAAGGTCAGAATGCTTTGAGCTGACAGAAAGGCCCTAAATAACCACTCATTACAATCAAAACATGCAGAAGAGCATCTCTGAATACACAACACCTCAAACCTTGAACGGGATGGGCAACAGAAGCAGAAGACCCCACTAGGTGTCACTTCTGTCAGCTAAAGTGAGGCTTCAATTTAATTAGACAATAGGAGGTTCCAAAAATAGATTCCTGCATTAACCTTTACAGCAAAACAAATAAGAGTAATATATTAAAGAAGACATACAAGTCAGTGACAAACTCACATTTAAACCACTCAAACAAAAAAGTCTTTTATTTCTACAGCTCAGCTTGTTTCTTCACATAAACTCCTCATTTGTATCTTATTCCAGAGGCTACAGCGAAGTATGTTCAAACACAAATATTTAAAGTCACATCTGATGTCAGTAACTTAGATTAAAAGGCGTGCAAATTCACAGATCTGTCTTTTAGACAATTAGACATAAAAACCAGCGTGCAGGAGGCGGAGGAGGGGGGGAGCGATCCAACTCTGCGCCCATGGGAGCAGATATCAGACCACAATCCAGCGTAGCCACAGAAAAGATTAGTTTTTCAGCATGAAAGGGTTTAATGCTTGTAAATTCTGTGGACAAACTTCATGAACCCATCTTTGGAAGCTGTCACAGCTCTTCTGCAAAGCATAAGGAAACTACCATAAGCACAATTAGAAAAGGCATTTTGAAGGAAAGCGGGTTGTCTGGAGAAGCGAGTTAAACCACTTCATCAAAGAATAACTCCTGGAATGCATTGAAATCACAGATTGATGATATCTAGGAGTGTAACAGTATCCAATGGAGGGGTTTTCTTTTAACTGCCAGCTGCTGAAGTTTTGCGGTGCAGCTGTTATTAAATAAATGTCCCATCCTAAGCTCCGTATAAGGATGGCGTGAAGATCAAACGCAGGGGGCCCGTTTGAAACCTGCCTTAATTATAATAGGAGGAGAGCCCAAGTTCAAATATTTAGCAAATCGTAATCCTGACGCTGTATCCGCTTCACACGAGACGAGCACTCTGATGGACCTGACAGCTTCCCTCTCGCCCAGGCGCCGGACGGGAGCATGTGCAGTCTGAGCGCAGCCACATGTGGGGCTGATTATGAGGGGCCGAGTGTTTACGGTGGACCCAGATGTTGGGTGTTTAACATGGCACGGGCCGAGCAGCGAGTTTTGACAGCTCGTGGTTCAGCTCGACCTACACTTTGGTTGTCGGGCCGCTGAGACAAAATGTCAAACACGCAGATAAGGGCCAAGTAAATGTGATTACAGCAATTCTGCTTCGCCGCTGCCCGGCCAATCTGTCCAGCGTCGGTCAACACCTCCCTGTGTTTGGAGGGAAACATCCAAGGCTGAAGGGCTTCCTGAAAACCACCCACTGGTTAAAGTAAAATGGATGGATGAATAAATAGACGAATAATATATTAAAGGAGGAATCATGCAAGTGTGATTAGCTTGACATATATTAGTAGATGAATGAAATAGTGTTGAGAGGCAAGGAAAGAAGCACAGGATGGAAGGTAGAGTATCTGGAGAATGAAAGAGTGCGTGCACCGATCGACAGATGAGAAAAGCAAAAGGCAAGACAGACAAAATATAAAGAAAGAGTTGGAAGTGTGTCATTAGCTTCTGGATAAACGAAGCACGGAACGAATGCAAGATTTCTAAACGTGCACAACTCTGGAAAACAAACCTAATGTGGAAGTGCTCTAAACTGCAGTTCATCTGATGGCTGCTTTCAAAAGTGACTCAGTCTCCACAGTTAAAACTTTAAAGCAGAATTAAGCAAATCTACAACCTGTCACATAAAAAATGAACAACCACCCACCCATCCATTACCTTCCACTGGTCAGAGTTAATGTCCGGCTAAGAGGGGAACATCCTTCTCCCCCCGCCACACTCCCATGGTGTCTCCTCCCAGAACACCTCCAAAGGTGACATCCCAACCAGACACCCAAACCATCTCAGGTGGCTACTTTTCCCCTAATTATGGACACCTTACTGTACTGATGGGTGTCCCATCACAGATTGATCCCAGGGGAGGGACCAGATAAAGAACCATTCATAAAAGCCTAAACGGAGAGTTACCTCACCTGGAAGCAGGAAATCGGGGCCGTCTTTTGAAGCCAGGGCCAGTAGGTAAGCTCGAAGGTGAGCGTCTGTTGGTAAGCTCTGTCTTCATCGGGCTTGGTCAGCCACACTTTGAAAAAAAAGAACATGGCTCCACTACCATGGGCATACCAACACGGGGTCTAGACTACCAGCATAGCAGGGTTTTTTTTTTAATTCTTAAAATGTTTCTAATTTTTAGTAAGTTTTTATAAAACCTTCCAAATTTTACAGGTGCATTTGATTTCACTGGCAAGTGGATGCTAACGCAGGTGACTGGAGCTAATTCTCAGTTATTTCTCATAAAGCTTTAAGGGACATTGGTGCCTTTTTGCAATCGTTTGACAAATAATATATCATGGTGTGCAGTTCATTGTACAAACATCCTGTCTGCCAGGTCTGTGCTCCAGTTTTTAACATTTTTATTTATTTATTTACTTTTTTGGTATTGCACTAATCAGCAGTCACACACAGTCTGTGGATCGACCCTGCTAACAAAGCTTAGGTCACTGGCTTTCTGGCTCCTAGATGGCATTGACTAATATGCTTAACTTGAGGCTCCACAAACATTGTGATGTCAGAGAGGCCACGTCCCTCTTTAATACACAGTTTATGAATTCATTCATTTGAATAACAGAAAGAGGGACTGGATGGATGAATGATTCTGCAGATGCAAAGGAGCAAAGATGGGGAGAACGGTAGATGGATGGAAAAAGGGAACAAAGAAAGTCCATAAAAAGTTTAATAAACTGTGGGCAGTGATGTAAGTGGGAAGGACGGAGAGAGGGGGTGACAGAAGGAAATGAACCTGCTGACAAATGAATGAGTAAATGAACAGACAAATTAATTTGGGGCAAAAAGAGGATGATTGTAAACTCGTTTCTGGCTGTTAATCTGTCACTGACCTGGGTCTGAGTGACCCAGGGTCCGTGTGCAGTTTTGGACTGTTGTTATATTTTGTATGTCTCCTGCTCTGCTGCTGCTGTCCCTGTCTTCCATGTGTGTGTGTTTGTGTGGGTGCGACTGTGACAGGCACCTTCTGGCCTGGTGGGTGTGGTCCTGCCAGGTGGTTGGCCACACCCGAAGACAGCATCACACCTGCAGCTGATCAAGGCTCGTTGGAGGAGCTACTTAGGATTGTGGCAGAGCTCTCTCCAGCGCTGGATCATTGCGTGACTACCCGTCAGTGTCTCCAGCAAGTTTGTGAGTCTGCCGCAGAATTTTGGTGTATGCTAAGGTCTGTGTTGTGTGTGTGCTTCCCAGGAGAGGTGTGGAGATCAGAGAGCAGTGAGCACGGGATGCTCAGACACCGGGGAGCGGGGACTTGGACACGAACACAGGGAGGAGGACACGTCACGGGAGTTGGGAGCGCACGGGGATTTATTGTTGTTGTTTCTTCACATTCACT
>VUQR01020029.1:2313-13993 GCA_015108515.1 Hemichromis elongatus
TGGGTACATTAGGAAGTCCAGTCTAATAAGATTGCCATCACCACTTTTATGGAAAAATGACTCGGGTGCACATTTACTGATGGAGCTTTAGTGTAACCTTTTTAAGTTTTTTTTTTTTTTTTTGTTTGTTTGTTGTTTTTGGATTTTCTTTTCTTTTTTCCCCAGATGCCATCTTGTGGTGTTTTAGTGAAATAAAAGGCATTAATAATATATTGTTGTCTTGGTAATGAGTTGGTTTTCTCTGTTATAGTGAAGTGCATTAAAAACACACCTGCATATTTTGCTGAAAGACTCTACAAGGCCATGAAGGTGAGACAGCCCGTCCTGTTTAAACAGGCATTTTCTATGCAATACTAAATAGATGTAGAATCATATTCAGTTTGTTTTTTTTTTGTTGTATTTTGTTGTTGTTTGTGTGCAGGGAGCTGGGACTAATGACAAAACTCTGATCCGGATCATGGTCTCCCGTTCAGAGGTGGACATGCTGGACATTCGCCAGGAGTATGTGAAAAATTACGGCAAGTCTCTGTACACTGCAATCTCTGTAAGTATCTACTATAGTACAAAAGCATTGCATCCAATAATGTTGTATTTTTAAGAGACAAATGTTTAATTTTCTTGGCCTGTGTTGAACAGGGAGACACATCAGGAGACTACAAGAAACTCCTACTGAAACTCTGCGGGGGCAGCGACTAAAAAAGAGAGAATGTCTGTCGACTTCTTTACAGACATTTTCCAAATATAATCTTTCTGAATCATCTGTATGCACTATACACAATCTGCGTACTTGCATGCCATGCCAATGCTTTCGATGCAAAATTTACCTAGTTTTAAAAAGCTCATACACATTGTTACCATTCTATAAACAGTATACATAAATTTTTATATATATGTATTTTTTGTTTGTGCTATCTTGGCCGGATATGACACACAAATGTACATGGATTTGTAAGAGTTTACATCACATTTTGAAGAGCTATATATTTTTTAAAGATTTTTATTGTGCCAATTTGATCAGATAGTGAATTGTATTGGATGTGTTTAGCAGCTAGCCAATTTTCAGCAATGCTGATAAAAGTACAAAGCAGCTAAGTACCAAAGTAAAAGATAATGCTTTCAATTGTACAATCTCTTCTATATGTTTTTTTTTCTACTCTTTAGTTTTGTTCCTAAAAGCTATGTTTGCATTAGTTTTGTCACGTACAGGTCACCATAGTTCATCATTGAGCATTATGTTTGATAGTTAAGGTGTCATTTCCAGGGGGTGCAGAAAATAAATACTGAGAATGTACACTGGGATAGTGTGTGGGGTTTTTTTGGTTTTTTTTTTTTCTAAATTACATTGAAAAACCATAAAACTGTAACAAACTCTATGAAAAGGCTTTAGTAAATGGGCACCCCTCCAGTTTATACCATATCCCTTTATTGGATCACAAGCACAAATGGATTCTGGTGAAAAGGCGTTTTAAATGTAGGAACATGGCAGTAATATTTTTGAGAAGAAACGAAGAGGAGTTACATTTTATTTGCGTCGCACCAAATCACAACGTCAATCACCTCAAGCTGACAAACCCTTGCATAATATAGACTTAAAAAAAATGTATAGTGCAGCAGATAATGTTACAGAGAAATTGTTCACAGTTATTTGAAAATACCAGTATCACTTGGCTGTTGATAAAGTCAAGAAAATGTTTGTTTTTGATTGTTTTTCTGATGAAGAAAATTAAACGTACCTTTTGAATCAAATCATACATGTTTGATCACCTAAGTCAACTCTGGAAGTTTTTAATAATTGGTGTTGAGTGTAGTAAAACAGGTTATGCTCTCAATTTCAGTTACATTTCCTGCATTGGCCCTCTTCTCACTAGTTACCCACTTCTAACATGTGGGATGTGTCGTGTAGGGAGAGCCAGATAATACTGTACACACCTCTGGGGAACAACAATTTGTTTAACATTCAGAATATCACTAAATCCCAATTGTTAATGATACTAATTGAGTAGTTACTGTATTTTAGGTCAAAAAATAAAAAAAATATTGCCAGCCATTCAAACTTTGCATTGATGCTCAATAATCAAAATCTTTGGCTGTACCACTGTGATGCTGTAAGGGTTTGGTAGTAGACTCAGTTTGTCAGCAGAGGGCAGTGACGTCTTTATTTCTCTCCCCCAAAGCTACACCAAAAAATCCTAAAAAAATATAGGGAGCAGAAATCATAGTCACATCATAGCACTGAATAAATCTTTGCAGTCACAGTTTACACGTGTACACAAACCACCAAACAAGGCTGCTGGTTCTTGCACACTCTATCAGCTAAAAGTCTCACTGTCACTGCCATAAGCCAGTGTGAGACTCTTAAACACATTGTATTTTGCTCAATCAATACAGATAACTGCCCACACGTGTGGCTGCAGAAGGAGCTCTATATGCCTTATTAAGTCCTATTGGCTTCACTTAAAATGCTGTTCAACACTGTAAAGACACGGCTATGTGCTTGGCTGGCTGTGTGTGTGAGAGAGTTGAGTGCAATCAATAACTCTGTGAAGTGAGAAGGGGTTGGGGGGCTGTGGAATTAATGGCATCCATAAAGCTGCCTTGCCCACATTAAACAAGTCTACCATGACTGTGGTGCTGTCAGATGCATGGGGGACCCTTAGGGAAAAGCCATGCTGGAGGAATCACTTTTGATCACCTCATGTTAAAACTGACTAGAAATGGCAGGGAAGGTTTGAGGGCTTTAGATGGCTGTTTAGATTACAATGGCTAAAACTGTAATGAATCCTGAATGCGATTACATCAGTTTTGAAAAGATAATTTAGATGTGATTAGATTAGGTTTTGTTAAAAAAAAAAAAAAAAGTGTCTATGCCAACATTGCAGTTTTGATATCATTACAACCATCAGCTTCTCATCTGTTACAGGCGTCTAGCTGAAGGCTGTGTAATTCACTGTTAATTAAAAACCAAGAACTGCCTAATTTAATGTCTGTTATGACTGATCTAATCGCTTGGGAATCCTCTCACAGTATCTGAGGTATTGTGCGGGGAAAGATGAAATTACATTATGAAACATAAAACTTTAAATGACAGCAACAAACAGCACACCCTTCTAACATTTCACTATCTCCTCTTTAAGTGAGCATTGTGTATTCGCTGCTTTGGGAATGCTAACACTCACATGTGTTCGTGCAGGAAATAAGTGTGAGAAGCAAGTGTCTAATAAACCAATTGCTTTGTTACTCTCAGCTCAGATAGCTAAGCTGGTAATAAAAAAAAAAGAAAAGGAAAAAATCCATGAAAATGATTTGTTGTCTCCATTTGAGACAATATGACCGGGATCGGTGATGGATATACTTGTTGACAGTCTTTTCAATAAAAGATAAAGCTATTATCTGCTCTGATCTGAGCTGCCTGACGTACAATTTGTTTAATAAAATTCAGTAAATTATCAGACAGCCACAAGCATCACCCCTGTAGTCTAAATAATAAACTCATTCATACCCCCAAGATAAAAAGGATCAGGCTGTCTTCTCTATTTAAATGTGCTGTCCTCGGAAGTAGGGTACAGACACAATTGTCCAATCTGTGTCAGCACTAGGGACCTGCATCCCTTTGATATGAATGAATTGTAATTAATTTTTCATCTAAAGGGATACCACATGGTTGCACAAGCTATGGAGCCAGCATGGCAGATAGACAGAAAGGAGGAGGTGTGGGTTTGGAAGAGATGTCACAATGAGATTCAGTGCATGCATGAATAAGGTCACGGTTTGAGAGGTATGCCAGCAGTCTTTATTCATCTGTAGACTAGAGGCAGAGTGCATCCATCATCATCGCACTACCCTTCACAAAGCCTAGTCAAATACACATTTCATTTGTCACTTACTGCATATACATTCACAAACGGCGTTTTGCCCTCTTCTGCCTAATCCTGCACATATACATAGTGCGCAGAGTAAAACTGGTTGCAGTGCAGCTTGGTTTTAGAAGCAGGGTGCATAAGCCTGTGGCTCCAGTAGCAGCAGCATTATGCAAGGGCAAGATAAAAATCCCTGTTTTTATCACTGCTTTAACATTTCTCCACAAATAAAATTCCTAATGTAGTCAGTGAGGATTACCATGAAGCTCTGCTGATTTGATGTGTTAGTGTTAAATCCAAAGATTATAATAAAGAATTAATATCACCCGGTTTATCAACCAGCCTATTTTTGGCAACATCTTTTTTTCTTTTTTTTTTAGCTCTCAAATTCATCACATGCACTGTGGTGACATAGGAGATGAATCACACTGAGGAAAGATATACGCTTTAGGTAAAACTAGCAAGAACATCCTCTATCACAAATGAAAACCTTAAATTAAGTAAATAAATATGAATTATTATGTAATTAGCTGTTAACTGTAATTAACTGTTGTTTTGTGTCAAAGTGGGGATAACTTTCTATACGGGTTTATAGTGACTGCATATGTAAAATCTGACTTAGTAGAGTTTAATTTACATATAGTATAAGAATGGCTTACAACAGCAAAATCGTATTAAACCTCATTAAAGAATTAGAATTATTAGAATGTATTTATTCTGATTGACAAGTTTGTCCACAGGTTTGTTCACATATTTTCTTTGTGTCATGATGCAAAAATCCGTGATACAGAAATACAATATATGATATTTACAGTATATATAATAAATAAATCTCTATATGAATATTAATAATATACTTACACAAAATAGAAATACTGTTATAAGAATACAAATTAGAAAGTTGCTTCCCCCTTTGGGTAGAAGTCCACCATTTGTAGTTCTTTACCGCCATGTCGATATTTTTATATTTTGTCTATATTTTCATTTTCTTCGTTGTGATTTTTTTTCACCTGGGATTTTCGACGTACTACGGGGGTGATGTGTACGCCCATTGAAGAAACGGGCGTGTCGTTGCGTCTGCCCCGCCTCATTTTGCCTTATATGGTCACCAAGCGGATCGTTGATTGACAGCGAACAGCAGCTGCTGAGTTGCTCAGACATGGCGGAGGATACTGTATAACTAGGCAGCAGCGGCGGAGTTACGTGAGTTTTCTCAGCAGTTGAGTCGGCAAAAGGCGCATGAAATGATACATAAAAAGAGGAAAATGTGCTCGGTTAAAGCGTACTCTGAAGGGAAACGAAAAACGACGAGAAGCGCCACACGTTGGTAAGATGGAAAAATGTATCGCTGTTTAGTGCAGTCAACAGCCTTGGGCAACAAATATGGCTTCTTGTGCCTTTTTCAGTATGCTATAAAATTTGTTCTCCCGTGCAACCTAATGCCGTGGTGGCTCCGGCGAAGTTCTGCAAGCCGCTACAAGTTAAGTTCAATAATCGCTCAGTACTTTTGATCGGGAAGGATATTACATCCACTTGGCCGTCTGGGGTTAGCTGGGAAGCTACGGAACTACAGCGGATAGCAATGGAGCCAAAGCACAAAGAGTTGCTAGACCAGTGTCACCAGAACTTATTGGAGTCCATAACAGATGCCGACCGTGTGATCGAGCTGCTGATAGTTTCCGGTACTTTGAGTCAACTCGACAGGTTCGAGCTGGACCAGAACTGTTCGTCCAGCGCCGAGAAAGTCGACCACCTTTTGAAGATGCTGATGAACAAGGAGAGCGACCATTTCCTCGACCTGTGTGTGGCCCTGGAGAAGGCATACCCTGACCTGTATGCTGCTCTGTTTGGGAACAACGGCGGAGGACCTGTGGACCACTCCACCGGTAAGAGCTGAGACTCGGTTCTCCCGAACGGGTCTTCACTTGAATATATAAATGAGTAGTACTTACTGTAAGCAGCGACAATCTGGGTGGTCTTTCAGAGGAAAACGTGTGTGTGGATAGCTACACAATACTCAAGCTGGAAGCTTGCTTTGCCATGATAAAGGTGCACGGGAAGAGGTTGCAGAGGGGGAGTTGCAGCAGTGCTCCTTTACGCATGCTGTGAAATTTGTAAGAAGAACTAATGGCAATGTGCAACATTTTTGTGCTCTTAAAAATGCAGAATATAAAGCACTAGATTTCATCTTTAAAATGTAGGCTGCAGATATAATGCAGAAGCAAGGACTAGTACGACCAAGGACTTCTGTCATTGCCCACAGCCATCATGCCCTCTCTGAGTGTCTACTATACAATCCAATAAAAATCAATGCAATAGTGTAGAATTAGCTTGAGTGGCTGTTGCCTTTTGAATGTTAAGTGTTGATATCAGTGTTCTGTTTAAAGAAAGCCAGATTGCCTAATAACCACCACAAATTCTCATGTGTTGTTAGTGGCATGCAAACGTTATGGTACATTAGATTAAGCCGAGTTGTTTCCATGACAACGGGTGTACCACTCACATGTTGGTCTGTACCTTGTACGTGATGTGTGCATGCAGCCTGTCCATGCCTAAATGGATCAGGCCACCCTCCCCTTTTTTGTAGAGTAAACCACACTTTCATTTTAACAAGGGCAGATTTGATTTTTTTTTTCTCCAGTTGTGCATTAATGCTGCATTTTTAATCAGAATTTATTCATTGCATTCATTTCATTTGGCCTCTGTCCTCACAGCAAGTGCCCTACACTTCAGCAATGTGGGTTGTTGTTGCACTGAGACAAAGGGCAACCAAGTGTAAAAGCCTCATCTAGTTTTGCCTGTTTTACTTTGTCTGAATGACTGAAGCCAGTGGCTTACAAACAGTGTCATGCCCCGAGGGCCTGAATGCAGGATGAGCCTTGAGATCCAAATCTAGGGAAGAGATGCAGTGCCATGCTTGGCTTTTGGTATATATTACACTTTTAAACAGCAATAAAGGCTATGCATATAATTTTGACGTCACGCTGTGTGGAACAGCTACAGCTGTGTCCATAGTTTACAGCTGCCAAGTTGTAGCACGCGTCACTTTACTAGCAAGTAGATCTTAGCGGGTAATGCTGATTTGGTCTTGCTGCTCTGCTGACTGGATCACTAATGCTTCCTTAAGCTTTATTACTTCCTTGTATTGACTGTTGCTGCTGCAGGACAACACACCTGCTGACATGCTAAGAAACCCATTCACTGTGTTTATGTGAGCAGCTCAGAGTCTGGTCTGGTCTGTTTGCCGTTGGCAGTACTTGGCAATCTGGATTTGGGTTTTTCTTCACTCGCTCACCTTTATAGATCGTAACATTGGGCCTCAGAGCTGACCTGCCTTGTGTTAGTAAAGGGCAAGCACAAATGGTGAGTCTGCCTTGTCAGCCTGTGGTTATTCAACAAAGGATTAGGGCCTGCTCTCCTCTCTCTGGTGTAAATTCTCTCTGTGAGACGCGCTTTATCGTATTTCTACAGTCCTCTGTATTAGCTGTCACGCTTTTGACTCCCTCTGCTTTGACTCAAGTGTTGTGCTTCTCTTTAATGTGCTCTTTATTATCTTTTAATATAGTAATTCAGATGATGTGATTACCATGTTTTAACCATACTTGCAAGAGACTGAAGACAAGCTGCTCACGGAGCACCTTCAGGCAAGGAATGTGGTAGAAAAAGCACATACGGATGAAATCCTCAAAGCTGCGGTGTATCTGTGAACAACGCAGGGTGTGTGAAAAGAGGGAATATGAGTGTGATGAGTCTTGCTGATAGCAACCTGCTCTCAACTTGTCCTCCTCTCAGGCTGCCTGCCTGCTTTTGTTCTCAGATGTGCCTCCTGTGCCAGCTGAGCCTCGATACACGCACACACATGAAATCATCCAAAGAAGCATCCTCAGCCCAAAGGAAAAGCATACAAATGCACGCATAAGTACTGTATTGTTTAAAGCTTGGGCTCTGTAAATTATAAGTGTTTCATTGGCAAACTGCAGCACATTTGTTGTAGAGAACATGCGAACACATCATTCATTATTTATCCTGTTTATGCGCATCTGTATGCTGGGGGGGCCAAGTCTGGCTTCCCCATTTTGACAACATTTCTACCTCTCATTAAACTGCAAAGATTCCCTTTAGAATATTGAGCATCACTTTATTTATTTATTTATAGTTTGCAGTCTACCAACAGTGCCATGCCTAAAGAAAAGTGTAATAGAAAAATGTACCTGCACACCCCCCACTCTTTTCAGATTCAAGGGTCTGACAGTGATTTAAACACACTGCGAGAGGAGGGTAACACAAATCTCCCGACAGGATGCAACATCCACAATCTCCTTCTGCTGTCTGTTCGCCTTTGCTTTATCAGTGGTTTGGGTTTTTGTTCCCATGCTTTATTGTCCTTTTCCGAGTCACAATCTATTTCCTTTAACTTTCTCTTTCTATGACCCATTATATTTCTTTCCCCCACTGAGCGGCTTCATTTCTCTGCACGCTTAAATAAAAGGACACGTCAGAAAGACAGAAGAGGGTGATAGAAAGAGGGAGTAAGAGAACGGGAGACAACAGACCTTTTGTTGAGAAGTTGAGCAGGCTCAAAGTGCCCAGTCAGCAGCTTGTTCTGTGTACAGCAGCCTAGGACATAGGCCAGTGTTTTTGTGTTATTGGAGGGGGCGCTCTCCTTTCTGTCAACAAGTTTCTGTCCCACTCCATAAACCACATTGGACAGACAGAATGAGTTATGACCCCAACTCTCGTGTCATGGCAACTGGCCTTAAATATCTCCCATGGTCCAGACCTGACCTCACTTTCTCCGTCAGTCTCTGTCAGTGTCTGTCACTCTGTGACGCACACTGCCACTTACCTTGTCACCGCACTCTTTTCCTTCACCAACCGTTGTGCTTGGGTCTGCTTTACTCCCTTCTTGTTGTGTTCTAGCTGCGCAGAGAAGGCCATCAGTTTAGCTGCTTTTAGTTTCTGCTTAGGTGTGATTGATATTTGAGCAGGTCTCGCATATATTTTATGAGTGCAAGGCGTGCATATTTATAAGTGCAGCGTTTACTCAGTATGTGGTGGTGCCGAATGGGCAAATCGCAGCGTTCTGTCCTTTGTTCCTTGTGTCATACTACGTCAGTCGGAATATAATTTGTAGCCAAAATATTAGAACTGCTTATGTAGATTACTTTCATCTTGTCACTGCACTTCCTTGGATTCCCATTAACATACCTAAAGCCTAGATTATTCATGCTCGTCTAAGTCCGCTAGGGTCTGAGTGACATAATTTTTGGCATTAATTCTATGCGAAAGTCTGTGTGCCTGCCTGTTTTTTGTGACTGTGTGGACTTGTCTGCAGAGAATCTGCATTACGGTGCACAAAGTACACATGTGCCCCAGGTAGTGAGCTTCAAGTGGACTTCAAACAGGGACAACTACTTGGCCATGAGGTCTTGGGTTGTTACTTGAAAAATGTAACGTGTTAGATGTTTCTTGTGACATTTCTAGAAAGTAATGCAGTTCTTTTCTAAATTGAAATGGTTTGCTACACTACTCATTGCATTACTTTTGTAACATGACATGATGTCACATAAATACAGCTAACAATAGATATTTGGGCTACAGCCCAGCACATCGACATCCATATTCATAAATTCATTGTTTAGGTAGGAACACAAAACGGGCAAACCCCCCCCAAAGACTAAAGTGACTTTAAATGGAGGCCACATTACTTCAGCCTGACTGCTCATCACTCCCTTTTTTATCTGCTGAAGATCAGGCTCTGGCTGCTGGTTTGGGGTTGACATACAGTCAACTTTAACTGTGTTCGTATGCTGTCTGTGCAGATGCTTGCAAAAAGACAATGTTGTGTTAGCAGCCTGATATTTGTGTTCTAATCACTTTTGTCTTATTGTTATACTCCTATCTTTTTATGCAGTAAAAATAAAACTGTCTATTTGCCTCCTCTGTGCAAATGACCTGACCTCATCTGATTGTAAATACGCAGGAAGGAAAAAGAGATCCTCTTATTTTTTTTCCCCCCTTTTTTTTTTCTATCTGCTTGTGATGCAGATAACTCAAGAGCCTCAGTAATGCAAGTTGCAAAGTAACAACATAATTGTAACCGTTTTGTCTTTTCCAAAGTTGTTGCAGTAAATTGTTACGGTGTAACTGAAAAAGGTCATGGGATTACAGCAACAAGTTATTTTGGGACATGTTTCACAGCATCACAGAGTAATCGAGGCTTAACTGTTATTTAAATTTGACAAACGGCTGTCGTTAAACTTTTTTTTTTAAACTTTTTATTTTTTATTTTAAATGAGATGATTTTAAATTGCTGTTTATCTGTATAACCACCAAGGCAGGCTGCCTCAATGCGGTAACTTTAAGGACATTAATAGTGTGCCACTGACATTAGTGTTGGAACATTTGGCCAATAATCGTGCAGTCATTCAACAGAAAATAATGAAATCATTAGTTTCAGGGCCTTAGTTGAGTTGTAATTACCATTCTTGTCAGTATTAACTCAATAAATCTATCTAATCAAAGCTAGAGATGCATAGCAATGAGTCTGACCTCATTATTTCCTCTGGTTCACTGGTGGTGTTGTTCCAATTTAATTCTAATGAAATTAATATCTGATTGTGGACTTATTGACACTCTAAATGCAAGAACCACAGCCAGGAGGCAGTATAGTGGAACAGAACTACATTACCGTCTTACACATGTTTCTTCACTTTCTAATTACCCCACAAAGCAGAGGAAATGCCAGAATATAAATGTTTACCAGCATCGTGAAGTCATGGGAATGAATAACTTCTCTTTGTTTAACCATCCCTACCTCCAGTCTGTCTTTGTTGTGCTGTATTTTCTCTCTGTTTATATTTCTCTTCCGCCTGCTCTGTTTCCATTATGCTGTCTTATCTTTCTCTTCGTCAGCTTGCATTGTCTCTTTCTTTTCTCATGTGATCTTGGGTCAAACGTAACCTATAATAATCATGATAGTAATCATTAATTGTATGTGGGTCCTCCTCTTATTTAAGATTAGATAAAACAAAATTATTAGGCATAGTAGTGGTTAGTTGGTAATTTGTAATTTTACTTTTAGATGAATTAGTGCGCATGCTTTAATTATCAGAAGAATGGAGGGGACAGAAAGTTTGAGGATTGGTTTGTGGTTGCTAATAATTCCCCTGCATTATGGCTCTGCACATGTAAGGGAAACTTGTGAAAACACTGATATCAGCAAAGACTTTATGGCAGCTACATAGATTATTCGGAGGGAGTGGGCTGTTTTCTTTTATTATTTAGATACCTCACCAAGCTTCAGCAGAATTGCTTCTCACAGCGAACTGCAGTGCAGAATATTTGCTTTTTCTGCCCAGAATCGTTGAAGTCCTACCTACCACATCGGCAGGTCTGAGAAATGATTATATGTTCTTTTCCTCTCCTTTCTCTTGTTGACCTTTTTAAGAAATGGTAGTTTAGCTTAATCACAGAGTTACCTCAATACAAAATGAAAATGGTTTGTGAATCAGCATGTGCTCCCCTGTGATTAAACGCGAAGGGAACATCACAAAGGTTGCTGAAATTACAGCAGTGGGGTTTTTCCATGCAAACTGGCTTTTTGGCAGGGTTTTGGCTTTTTCACTTGCTGAGGCATGTTACTGGTAGAGAGCTATAGTTTGGATTGATGCTGATATTCACAGTACTTTTACTGATGCTGCTCTCCATAATTTAGGGTAAAATAAAGACAACAGCAGTGTTTGCTCGTGTGTGTGTGTGTGTGTGTGTGTGTGTGTGTGTGTGTGTGTTTTTTTTTTTTTTTTTTTTTAAATTAAAAATGT
>VUQR01020029.1:17871-30905 GCA_015108515.1 Hemichromis elongatus
ATTATTTTTTAATTTAAAAAAAAAAAAAAAAAAATACAACTAAAAAAACCCAATTTCTGTCCCTACATCAGCATCTATTTTACATATCAGATAAGAGATGTGCAATTTATCACTAACACTATTACTACAAAATTAAAGAAGTCTGAATGTTTATGCTAGTGCAGCTGTTTACTCAGTATGATAAGATGACTGTTACACACAGCGATCTGAGTCTTTTTGCCGAAGCTAACAGTCCAGCATTTGTAAAGTAAAAACTTGGTATATGTATGTTTAATTTTCATTTTGGAAAAATATGGCGAGGGTTAGTCGAGGGTGAATCTAAGAAAAGCTGTATCCATGTTTATGTTATCCTTTGGAGCAGGGACTCTACATTATAATGGGGATCTGTAGAGTCTTTCCTATGGATTGTGGTAGCCTGTGTGAAATATCCCCTAGCTTAACGGTGGGCATAGCTATTCAGATAGAGAATCATTTTCTCTGTGCTGCTCTCTTTCTCTCTCTCTCTCTCTCTCTCTCTTGCTCTCTCTATGTGCTTGACATAAAAAGAGAAAATCCCATTTCAGCCGTGACATTCTGCCTGTGTAGCAGAAACATACAGGGACTATACATCAAAGCAAGGCAGAGTGCACAGTGAGGGAAGGGAGGTTTAATGACGACAGGGGTCTGGAGTGATAATATAGAGCCGCTAAGGAGGAGAGTTGAAGTTATTATTCCAAGTATAAACCCAGTACCGCATTTATAATACAGCTGTGCAGGGGATATGAAGCTGGCTGTGTAATATTCATTTCATTTGGCATTTGACTGGCAATTAATTCAGGCTTGTGTGTAAGTGGTTCATCATTTTATTGGTGCTGTAAGTCTGACCGCATCGCTTCTCTTGGCAGGTTCCACATACAGCGTTCTCTCCACAATGCCCTCCGACTCTGAAAGCAGCAGTTCCCTCAGCAGTGTCGGTATGTATAACAACCCAAGACCCTTTAAGAAGTTTTTTGTCATGTCAGGTTATCCTGGTTCTATATGATACCCACAGCGCACTGTTGGGAAGCTGTTTACACGGATATTGGCGTAATTCCTGTGGCGTTACAGTTCAAGATCTAACTGTTTTATTTCTCCTGTAAACACACTATTGGGGCTCTCGCCACACATCTCCCGTTCCTTAAGCCATGTTTTCGTTTCTCTAGGCTTGACAAAGGTCCAAATGACTCAGCTGTGTTACATAAACCTCCAAAAGGTCCAAAAAAATGAGTCAAAGATGAACATAATCCCCAGATTTCCTGCCATGGTTCATGTTTCAAGGAAAACAACCCAGAACGTGACTCTAATTGTGCGTGTGTGTGTGATTTCTGAGAATCGATCTATGTGGCACCGTGTCGGTGACACTCGGTTTTAAAAAAAGAAAAAAGGCCTGCTGCGCCACTGAAAAATCTCCCTACTGAATATCGAATATTACTCAAACCTGATACCATGAGAAATATAAAAGCATATTTTCTATAAAACAAGAATTATAAAAACAAGGTTTCAGTGTGGATTTGTAATTCCATTGCAGGCATTCATGTAGCCACGTGGCTTAATATGATTAAAGATAAATCTCTGGGGACCTTGTTAAGAAAATATCAGAGATGCAGCAAAAACATTGCCACCCTCACAGCTGGATGGGACTTCTGCTTCCTAATTCTGAAGTTGTGAGCACACTTTGACCAAGTGTCATAATATTTAAATTTGATTTTCTTTTGAAGCACAGAAAAAGAAATGCATTCAGTGACGTCTGGACAGTTGTATGTCAGGGTCTTTCCTGGGTCAGAGTACACCATTGAGGGTGACACTGTGTGGAAGCACGATCTGTCATCATAAAGGATATTATGTCTGTGTGTTTTTATTTGACAGAGATCTGTAAAGTTTTTTTTAATTTGAGCCACAAAGAAATCTAATATACCTGAAGAAATAAACAAAACTAGGAAGAAATAATTTTCACAATCCTACTTTTTGTGCTTTGTTTCTCGCTAAAGACTCTTTTGGGGGCGGAAAATAAAAATAGTTCCTCTAGGCGACTTCTTAATGATGAAACGTATTACGAGGTAAAACAATCCAGTGTGTGATAAATGGTCACAGGCTTCTCAGTAATGTGCTTACTGTTCCAGGTTCGCCTGTTAATGGTGAAGCATCCTCCCCACCCCCAGCTATCAATGACAACCGGCATTCCGGTGACAACCTGGACACCATCTTGTTGCAGCTCCGCCAGGTGACCAGGGAGCGGGATGAGCTTCGTAAGCGTCTGGCGTTGGCATCGCCTGGGACCACCTTCGATGACTGCAGGTGCAAATCTTGGCCTGTTTGCCAAGTTGCTGTTGTTGTCACCGTTTCTTGTTACCTCCTGGTAACACTTTAATTTAGCTGATGACTATAAAAGCGTTGTTATTCATGCCTTCCTTTTCTACCTAAATGAAATGCATCGAATCAGGGATTCATGGTCTTTGAATCAGCAGAGCTTGACTGTTGTTTACTCTCTCTTGGCTGTCTTCAGTGCTGGCTGCCATGTTTAATAATTCTCACCTGTCTGAGAAAATGTTGACCTTGCCATGCAGAGAAAGCACATTGACACTGACGGCTTAATAAAGTTTAATGTGCACTAGAAACAAGATGTTTCCTTTGGAGCACATGATACAAAGGCTAAAATGCCTATATGCACACACATTTTTAAAGTGTTGTTATTAGGATTAAACATGCCAGTACTATGCCTTTTTTTTTTTGTACAAGAAGGTCAGCTCTTTTATCTGTGATGTGTTTGGGCACGCTATCACTCAAGGCTTGTGTAATAAAAGTTTGGTTCCTTGGTGCCTTTCTTCTTAAGGCCAAATTCCAAAGCCAGTCATGACTATGAGCGTCTAAAAAGTCAGTGCATTGGGGCCATGGCAGATCTGCAGTCTCTGAAGAACCAGCATACTAAAACACTGAAGAGGTGCGAGGAGGCCGTAAAGGAGGCTGACTTCTACCAGTAAGTCTGCATTGCAACTAGTTTTCTTTTTCTTGTTGTTATTGAAGGACTCTGTTGCTATATGTATGCCTGTTATGTAGTTTGTGCTTGTCAGTTGTTTAGATTTCCATACGGAGTCGGTGGCGAGTGTGTGTTGAGAACCATTGTTGAAATGAAAATATAAACAGGCTTACGATGTAATTCTGCAATCTGCTGCTTTTCGGCATTGAAATAATCAAATTTTATTGCGTTGTTTTACTGCAGCTGTAACAAACACTTGCATGGTGTTGTAGTTAACCCGACTGAAAGAACATCCCTCGGAGCTACAGTCGGCTTTCACGTTTAAAGAGAACTGGCACTACAAAATATGTGCATGGTTTTAAAAGCTTGGAAAATGGAGCCATTTATATGATTGAATCATTCAGCCTCATAGCTTGTGAGCCCAGCCAAAATGTTTGGAGCACAGAGGCAGAACATATGTTGGAATAATTTTTCTCACTTCTTTTCCACACACCCAGACTACTAAGCAAGTAAATTAATATCATTAATGATTGTGTGCTTTTACCTAATATGATACATTCACAACTTTAACAATGAGAATAAAATAATAAAATAAAAACATTTATCCAATCAGGTTGAACTTTTGTAATAATTTTTAGATGATGTAGAATAAATAATATTTTAGTTTTACATATTATATGTACTTGCATATCTGTCTGTGTTTACCTAATCTTTTGCTTTCTGTACTGCACGTTTGCTCCTCCACTCATTGTCTGCTTTTATGTGCACGTCTATTCACTCTTCCTCTTTCCAGCATGTTGCACAGCCGTGTTTTGGGCGACCAGGCACAGCTGAAGGAGGAGATGGAAACACTCAGGAGGGACAATGCCCAACTTGTCCGGGAGCACAACCACCTAAAACAGAACTGCGAGGAGCTCAAACGACTGCACAGTCAAGACCAGAAAGAGTTGGCGGACCTTCGGCTGCAGCAACAGCAGGTATAACACGGTCACAGACGCACTGCTGTCGCTGTCCAGATGTTATATTAGATATTCAGTGATGTGGCACAGATGGTTTAGAGTGCATATATAAAACTGAACTGCTTTTTCATGTAAATATTTGTTCCTGTGCTAAAGCACCACATATTTGTAATCTTTCTGAAAGCATGTGAGGCTGGTGTGCTCATGCTCGTGCTGCAAGGTGTGAGCGGTAGCTCTCCTAAAGGACAGTCATCAGTTGTGGGATTTGGGTGTGCTGCTATAAACAGAAACTCAAGTGCAAGAGCACAGACGTAAAGGTCACAGTGTGACCAAACCCGTGCTTGGTGTTGTTGTTGACACTTACAGGATTGTACGCGGTGAATTAGTCATCAAGGGTCATTTGACACAGCTTTCTACCGTGACATCCTGAGGCATTTACTGACAAACATTTGTGCTAAAATACGTGAGCTGCACATGCTCATAATGTGTTAATGTACAGTCAAAGTCTTATGCCTGCACCAACACTGTAATCATTCTCCCTCAACCCTGACCACACATGACTCTCTCTATTTTTTTCTTCTTTTCCTAAATAAAACTGTGTATAAGAGATGATGCATGTTGGAGATGGTGTTAGATGTGCTTGGAAAACATGATTTCCCTGGAAGGGTCCAGGATTCCAAGCGTATTGCTTAGCAAGGTGATTACATGAAAGTTGATAGTGATCAGATTGAAACAGGATTCAGTTCTTGCATTTTTAAGGTGCAGTCACAAATTTTTCTTTTTTTTCCCTTTTTAATAGGACCTCATACATTTTGGGTTGTCAGACAATATTTCCTCTTGGGTTTTATGTACTGAATACTTTCTTCTAAGAGCACAAGGGGACAGTGACCCATATTGTACTATTGTGAAGTAGTGTCTTACACAGTACCCATGGGGACACTGCAGTAGTTGCAAGCACAGGGCAGCCAAGCAGAGGGAAATGCACACAGAGCATTTCTGAAAAGGGCACACAGAGAAGAAAAGGGCTTGGCTTGGGCAAAGGGCACTCTGACCCAAACAACGTAACGATCACATCGGTGCATTTGCAGTGTGTGCTTTCGCAGAGGTCAATACAGCCTTCGGGTCACAGAAGCTCTTCTGGGAATCTGGAAGACTATATCAGCAAGACCTGCAGAAATGAAAGCAAATAAGTAGTGTAGTCTGAAGGGCACACTCTGTACTTAAAACAGTTAACTGTGCTGGTTAGTCATTTGTTTTTAATTAAGTACGTAACTGCAGTCCTAGAAATAAACTTGCCCTTATAAAATCTGTTTTGTTTTTTTTTGTTTTTTTTTAAGTGGGCACAGATTATCTTTCACTTACACTCCTGTCCACACATTAACGCCATCTGCTGCTAAGGTGGGGTACAGCAAGTACACAAAGGTTTGTGGTATTAACATTTTGACCAATGCTAATTGCTTTGTATGCATTTTTGTTACCAGGTAATGAGTGAGAGAGGCTCATCAGAGGTGTTAAACAAGCTGTATGACACTGCTATGGAGAAGTTGGAGGCTGTGAAGAAGGAGTATGATTCCCTGAGCAAGCGTTACAGTGAGAAGGTAGCTAACCACAACACAGACCTGAGCCGCCTGGAGCAAGCGGAGGAGGAGAACCGGAGGCTGCAGAAGCAGATGGATGCATTACTTAAACAGCGAGACTCAGCTATGCACTACCAGCAGCAGTACTCTACCTCAATGAGGAGGTGAAAGCAACATCACATGATACAGAAAACACACAAAAGGGTTCAAACTAAATTGTCTGTTTGAGTCAAAGTAGGATTAGAGCTGTACTCAGACTACATGCATTTCTCCCCTCTCCCAGGTTTGATTCAGTGCAGCAGGAGCTGAACAAGTCCTCAGCTCAGAACAAGGAGCTGCAGAGAGAGATGGAGCGGCTGCAGTCAGAGGTGACGCGCTACAAGAACTTGCAGCTGAAGTCGGCCAAGGACTGCGAGAAGTACAAAGAGGAGAGGGACTCTGTGTTTAATGAATATCGCCTCATCATGAGCGAGAGGGACCAGGTGATCAAAGAGGTGGACAAGTTGCAAACTGAACTGGAGGCAGCTGAGGCCCGACTGAAAAACACTTCGTCTGAGAGGGTGGTGGCCAGTGAAGAGTTGGAGGCTCTCAGACAGGTATCGGGCTTTAAAATGCATTAAAAGAAAAAGCATATACTTGGGTGTATATATCTTTTATTACTGATAAACTTCGGGACGAGAAAATTTGACACCGAATATGACCTGCTTTAAAAAAAAAACCCATGTCAAATCCGTCAAATTTGACATGCTGTAGTCATTTAAATAAAAAAAACAAAACAAAACAGAAAGGAGCGCTGGATGAGAAGATGGATACCTCTGTTATGGTAAAGCTGAAGCCAGCAACCATCTAATGAAGCATAAAGCCTAGAACAGGGGAAAAATCCAGACAAGCTCCAAGGGTAACAAAATACCGTTTTCTCATTGCAATACTGAAAATGTAAGGTCCTGAAAGTGCTTTGAGATCATTTAATTTTTTTAACCCATTAAACCCTGACGTAATTAACCCTTTAAAGCAGGGGTGGGTAACTCCAGGCCTCGAGGGCCGGTGTCCTGCAGGTTTTAGATGTATCCTTGATCCAACACAGCTCATTCAAATGGCTAAATTAAATCCTCAACATGTCTTGACGTTCTCCAGAGGCCTGATAATGAACTAATCATTTGATTCAGGTGTGTTGACCCAGGGTGAGATACAAAACCTGCAGGACACCGGCCCTCGAGGCCTGGAGTTACCCACCCCTGCTTTAAAATCTGACCATCACCGGCGACGGGTTAGGGTTTAAATGGCTTAATAAAACCGAATTGTGTTAGGGTTTGACTCTGACTCTACTTTCCCCATAACCTTAAGTCAATAAATCTGCACATCTGCGTCATCTGTTGATCAGTAGACACCTTCTTCCTACACTGTACAAACAAATGGTACTGCTCTACTGCCTTTTTGGAGCATATTTATGACCACTGGAAACGGATTTGAAGCTAGTGTTGGATCACTCTGCATTAGACCCCAAACAATATTTTCACATCACATTAATGATTCACTGTGTTGAGATGCCCTCATTCTATTTTGCCTTTTGTTCTGGGATAGGAGTTGAACTCGTCGCTGGTAGACCGTGACAGGGCCATCTGTGAGAGGAATGAGCTGCTGGAGAAGTATTGCCATGAGGTGAAGGACAAAGCCGAGGCCCAGAAGGAGTTGAGCCAGGCCTGCAAGGACATCGAGACGGTCCGGGAGGAGAGGGATGTGGCCCGCAAGGAGAGGACGGAGGCTATCATTCAAAGGGATCAGCTGCTCAGAGAATACTATCAAGCAAGACAAGTAAATGTCACCGCTCTGTCATAAAATTTTAGGAAGCATCTGTTGACGTCTTTATTGTGGTGTCCTCTTTATACCATATACTATCACTACTGTAGCCTGTGAAACAATTTCCTACCAGCAAAAGCTATCCATCAGGGCAGAGTGGTAGCTATACATCGAGCTCCTTCTTCCTAGATCCACGATATTTAATTCAGTATAAACTAAAATGTATGATTTTTAAAAGCGTCTCTTTCAACCCACTAAGCAGCCATGTAAACAGTCAATTTTCTGGTTATATACATGAAAAGTGCTTAGTTTGTTATAATTAACAATTGTTTAAGAATACTTGAGATGAAAAACCAGACGCAGTGTCTTATGAAATTAATCTTTTTCATGTATTCTCAACATTTTTAGAAACAAGACTCTGCCACCTTAGACATGGAACGAGCCAATAAAGAGATCGAGATGCTAAGGAAACAGTATGAAGCGATGTCCCAGGAGCTGAAGGAGGCCACACAGGAGGCTGAGGTGGCTAAATGTCGAAGGGATTGGGCCTTCCAGGAGAGAGACAAAATAGTGGCGGAGAGGGAAAGCATAAGGTCAGCGCGTTTATAGGTTTTAAAAGGCTTTTAGCAAAGCTGAAAAAGTCTGTATTCGATCTCCCCCTCCAATAAACGAATTACTCACAACCTCCCTTCTCTCCTTTCTATAGGACTCTGTGTGACAACCTGCGGCGAGAAAGGGACCGGGCGGTCAGCGATCTGGCCGATGCCCTGCGTAATTTGGATGATATGAGAAAACAGAAGAACGACACATTGCGAGAACTTAAAGAACTAAAGTGAGTCTTCACCATGGTTTTAACAGTGCTGTCTGCTGTGAAGTCTCTTGTTTGACTTCCTCACTGCATGATATTCCCAGATTTCCTACTTTCTTCTCCATTTGTTTCATAAAAGCAGAATCCCAATAAAGACTCGTAAGGAATCAGTGGAAAGGTCTTCTGCATTTCAGCAAGTGCAAACAACATGGCCTCTGCTCTGTCAGCTGTGTGTGTGTGTGTATATGTATATGTGTGTTGTGCTGTCTCTGTAAGCTGTTGTAGTCAGTGTGTGGCTTGGCTGGGCATAAAGCTGTGACATTCAGCCTTTGGAGACATGCTGTAGTGCAGTTGTGTTTCTGGCAACATTTCCACACACCCAGATTAAAGTGTAATCCCGGAAAGCGTCAGTGTTTTGAACACACACATTTTGTCTCACTGTCTTCAAGGCCCTCCATGTGACTGTGTTTATAATGCATGTAGAGGCTCCCTCTGCTGATGAAAGTGTGTATGACAACCATTTTTTTTTTTTGTCAGAGACCTGCATGAGGGTTGCGATTTCCAGGCTGGAGGGTAGATTCTGGGGAGAGTGGAGTCTTTTTCTTACCAATTTAATCCTAACATTTTCTAACTATAACCGTTTGTAAAGTATGACGCTTTTCTCCAGTTATTCTCTAATTAGTTATCTAATATTTTCCCTATATAGAGTATGGACTGTACAGTGACTTTGCGTTTCTTCCTCTATCCTCAGCAGAGACTGATGTACAATTGGGGTTTTAATGTCAATGCAAGCCTTAAGGGATGCCTCAGTAGGACACCATATATCTTGCTGACAGTGTGGCATTGTGTGGAGTCTACTTTTAGATTATTTTTTTTTCTTAGAATAAGTTTAAATTGAACTCCTTGGACCTCTAAATGGAAAGTGTTTGTAAAAATGAGAGCATGTCAGATGTTTTAAACCAAAACTCGAGACCAACACTAAGATTAAAATATGTACAATTCTGCGCAATCTGTAGATGCGACTCCTTTTTTCCTGCTCTTTTTGTCTCTGCCCATCCTTCCTCAAGTGGCTAACCTTTGACTCCGTGTGTGTGTGATGTCTGCCTTTGTTAAGGGAGAAAATGGACAGCCAGCTGGAGAAGGAGGCCCGGTTCTGTCAGTTAATGGCCCACAGCTCTCATGACTCAGCCATTGACACAGACTCCCTGGAGTGGGAGACGGAGGTGGTGGAGTTTGAGAAAGACAGGGTAAGAGTAGTGGTCAGGTCTCATTGCTGAGATTGAACTGGTCATATGCCAATCTCCTGAGAGCCAGCAAACCTCTAAGATCTGTCAAAACATGATGGCATTAAAATGGGTTTTTCAGAATGAGCCAAGTGACACTTATGTTATTGGCTTCACAGGATGACATGGATTTGAAAGCGCTTGGGTTTGATATTGCCGAGGGGGTAAATGATCCATATTTACCAGGAGATTGTGGCATTTTTGTTACAAGGGTGGACAAAGGAAGTATCGCAGATGGAAGGTTAAGGTATGAGCTGCCTCAAGAAGAGATCCAGTTTACTTTGCTTTATTAAAGCTTTATTAAATACCTCACCCTTTGTTCTCTCATGTTTTCAGAGTGAATGATTGGCTGTTGAAGATTAATGACATCGACCTGACCAATAAGGACAGGAAGCAGGTGGTGAAGGCTGTTCTTAATGGCGGAGGATTGATCAATATGGTGGTACGAAGGAGGAAGTCTCTAGGAGGAAGGCTGGTCACGCCTGTTCATATAAACCTTATGGGACACAAAGGTATAATACTCTCTCTGTAAATGGATTTAAATATTTATATGGATGTCTGCACTTTCCTTGTTTATCATCCTCTTTTTGTCTTTTGTATCTCAGACAGTGGCATTGGTTTGGAAAGTGGAGTGTTTGTTGCTGCCATTGTCCAGGGAAGTCCAGCAGCCAGGGAGGGCTCTCTCACAGTTGGAGACAGACTCATTGCTGTGAGTTAGTTTCAGCTTCTATGAAATCCCCTCTCTCTATTTTTTTTTAATACTCCCTTCCTGTATGTCTGGCACACTGCAGTTCACAGAGGTTCCTTTGAGTTTCTAATCCAGCCCTTGATCCATTTCACTATCCACACTCCAAAAGTAGATAAGGTGGGATTTGGCTGAGGGTGTGGGTGTGAAGTGGAAGGAGGGAAGTCTCCTCTTTTGATTAAATCCTCAAAAACTTGGAGCTCTGCAGTGGTAGGTGGAGCTGTCTCCAAGCACACGGCTGCAGTATACTCACCCCAGAGGGGAACAGAAGAGAGAAGCGTCAGAAATTAAACTATGAATTACATTTTTTTTTTTTTTTTTAAAGAAGATGGAAACGTGGCCTTGTATTTATGCTAATCTGCCAGCAGGAGCAGAACTCTTAAGTCCCCAGTTTGTTTAAATAGAATCATTAAACATGTGCATCACGTCTTAAAGGACTTTAGGCATCGGAGACGTAAGATCAGTGCAAATATTTAGTGCGTTTAAAAATATTTTCTTAATGCACCCCTTCACTTTGACCATGTAATTTAACTGAATGAATATGCAGCATTATTTACAAAATTTCGGATCAAAATAAACAGATCTGACCAATCAGACCACTTTATCTGACAACAAGTGCACTCATAGCTCAAAACAAGCGTTAGTACTCTAATAATAATACAATTTTACCTCAGACACAGCTAGTCATCGCTCTGGGACAATCGGCTCTATGAAATTATTTCTCTGTGGTCCCAGCTCTTCCAACAAGAGTTCAAAATGCCCCACTGACATCCTGAAATATGCATGAAAGTGGTCCATTACAGCTTCAACTCCTGCATTAAACCATTAAATTCTCCCTACTGCTGCGTTCTCGTGAGAAATGGATCAACTCATAATTTACGACTTGTTGTTGAGGACGAATTTTCCACAGAAGTGCAAAATTTGTGGTGTGTTGGGATTTTTTCTTAATGTTTTTTACGAAACACAAGCTTTGTCAAACTAACCTTGTTGTAGCCACACATTATAGTAAGTGTTATATCTTTGATCAGTGTATCATGTTTCATCTTAGCCATGTGCGTTCTGTAACATTAGCTTGTCGGGTTATAAATGACTGAAGTCCTTCCAGAAACAAGTCTGGGCACATTGGGACTTGTTGGCCTAAAACGACGCCTGTTTTTGAGGAAAAGAGAGCTTTGCATTTTATTTCAGGGTTAAATTTTAACCCTTCAAAACTGGTTTAAAAATTCCTTGATGATGATTCTTTGACACAATGAGCGATACCTGCCACCACACAGTTGAAACTGCGATTAATGTATGTACACGCCTCAGCCCAACAATACGATTGGCTCATGTTTATCACCTTGCAACTTTGCTGTTACAGAATTTCCATTTAGATGAGCCCTAAAGACCAGAAGTGAAGGTTTCTTCCCCCTCAGGCATAATGTTCTTTCAGGACATAATTTATGTTAAATCTCAGCTGTAATAAAGTACCCAGTTTCCTCTACAGTATCTTTGACCTTTTTTTGTGTTTTGGAGAATCCTCTCAGTTCGCGTCTGCTCTAAAGGAATGTGCAGACTGCAGTGTAAGGGGGCTGTTGAGACTGAAATGTGTCGGCCTAGATTTGTTGTGGTTTTCCCAGCGCAGTAGAATATGACACATCTGAGCCTGGGAATCTCATGTTCAGGAGATTTGTCACCTTTATGTGTTTGTAGATGTGTATCTGTGTAGCGATACTGCCACCTAATACGCACAAACGCATCAGGGGAATATCAGGAAAGACAAGCGTGCGTTGCTTTTGTGTTGAAGGACCACCTTTTATTTCCAGTGTTTTTTCCCCATTCTGCAGATAAACGGAATTGCTCTGGATAACAAGTCTGTGACAGAGTGTGAGGCTTTGCTGAGGAGCTGCAGGGACTCTCTCAGCCTCTCTCTTATGAAGGTGGGCCAGTATTCATCTCACTCTGTGAACTTTGAGAGTCTGATGGAAAGTCTTTAAAAGCTTTCCTTTCTGCTGCTGTGCGCTCTACATAGCAGGGCGCATCAGTGTGGTTTGTGAGAACTGAGAAAACGTGCTCATTTTGTTTGTCAGTGTATTATTATTTTTTTTTTTTAAAGTTTGTTTATCTGGAGTGGTTAATCCCTTCCACTTCTCTCTTTACAGTTTTTCCCTCACAGCACATCAGGCCAGAACATTTTTGAGAGTCTGCGCGAGTCATCAGAGAAGTCAAACGGGCGCATTCACCTGTCGGAGATTCACTCCCGGAACAGTCGGAATCTCAAACATAACAGCTCGACACAGACTGACATTTTCTGCCCCGATGTTGGAAGCGCTAGCACAGGCAGCATTCCTGGGGAGAGGAGAAAGGTCAGAGGTGAATCTGATGACATGTATGGTGACATCAGCAGGCCCTTCTCCACAGGTTCCCTCCATGCCACCAGCCTTCGGCCAGCCTCAGACTTGGGAAATGGCCGGTATGGGCCCAGTGCTTTCCAAGAGTGCTGTTCCTACACGAAAGCGCCTTCCTCTTTGCCCTTTGAGCCAGTTTCACCGGCAGACTGCATCACCGTGGATGCAGCCACGGAGAAGAAGCACAGTGGCGGCACGTGGCCAAAAATGATGGCGGGAAGTATGTCGGTCGCACCAGATAACACTAGTCCAGTCTCTGCAGCCACCCAACTCTCCATCTACAAATCACCCAAGCAGAGGAAGTCAATCTTTGACCCAGACACTTTCAAACGCCCTGAAACACCTTCCACTAAGATGGAGTACATGGCAGCCAATCAGACTGCAGCAGTAGCTGCTGCTGCTGCTGCAGCAGCTTCTCACTCCCCACAACCTTCAAAGACAGAGCCCCTCTCCTCCTCATCAACCCCTACCCCAACTCCCCCAACA
>VUQR01020029.1:64180-79439 GCA_015108515.1 Hemichromis elongatus
GGGGTGGGGGTTAAAGAGCTGTGCACATCACAGCCTTCACATTTTTTTAAAACTAAAATTAGGTGCATAAGAGCAGAATAATAAAAAATAATAAGAGAAGAGATCCAAACCTCTGCAAGTTGTTAGCTGCAGGGATAATACTATTCTTAGACACTTACCAGCTAAAAAATTTAAAGTTCATGAAAGTCATGAAAGTGGGGCTAAAGGAAAGGGGTTTTTCCCCTGGGAGCATTTCGTCAGCAAATTTCATGGCAATCTGCTTATTAGATTATGCATATTAGATTACATTATGTGCAAAGCTGACATTTTAGCCTGAGGGTGCCACAGGGAGGAAGCTCACAAGTGTTCAGAATCGACACGGTTCATTCTTTGGGGAACACAAATGCACTCAGTGAATGTCAAGGATCTCCAAATGGTTGTGCAACCGCAATGTCTGGCCTGCAGAAATCAAGGAGCCAAAACACTGAGGTTGATATCACGTTTTTAGAGTTGTTTAAAAATATTGGACGGATGGTTCTCAAATTTCATTTTTTATTAAGGATTTAACAAGTGCACGGTTTGCCCTGAGTGCAATATAATTCAAAGGTGCTCTGTGGTGAATACACTAAGCACAGAATGTGCTAGCAGCATTTCTGAATATTTTTGGCTTCTCTTAGCCTCTGTTGGAATGATTTCTACTGACACGTCCTGTTGATGATCAGTCAGTGTATTTTTGTATTGCAATGTAATATGTGCTCGATAAGCTTACCAGATACCATTCTGCCTCTTAACACTTTGTCTGCAGAAATGTTAATATTTCATGATTATAACTGTTTATAGTTAGTTTTTTAATCTAGAAGGAACGTACTGCATTTCCTCAAGTTAACTAGAATCATTTGCTGCTTAAATAAACAAGTAAACGATTGTTTATTGGCGATTTTGTCATTATATATAATCTGCTAAATGTTTCAGGCTATTTCACTTATTGCAGCATACTGACATTTATTGGTTGCTTGTAAACATGGAGGGTGAATTGGGAAACCTTTATTAATCGGATCTGTAAATAACATACAGTTATTACTGAAATGTGCATTCCAGGTAAACGGCGGATTTTCAGCAACATTATTTCACTAAAATATTTCTTCAGGGCTAATGTGGCAGGGCTGAGAGCTTTTATTTGTGCCAGGAGGAGTGACTTAGTGCATCTGCAGGAGCAGACACTAATGGTCTGAAATCTGTGAGCGGGGCAGATGTGGGATTGGAGAAAACAGTCCCAGGCAAACCTTTAAATTAGACATTAGAGGAACATTAAGACTCACAAATGTGCTGCTGAGTGGGATCATGCATTGTTGTTTTAAAAAATTTAAGAAGCAGTTTCTCTGAAAGCCATTGCTGTTTTGTAGTTTTGGCAGTTTTTGTGAGATGGTTGAATTCCTCAGTTGGTTTACACCCAACTGCAGTTCAATCCTTCGAGGAGACACAAATCCCTTTGGGGTTGCATCAGGATGAGCATCCGGCATAAATATCTGCCAAATCAAACATGCGGCGCTACCCGCTGTGGCGACACCCTTGTGAATGAGAGAGCAGCTGAAAGTAGCCTTAAATAAACCAAATATATGCAGTTTTCTACAAGAATGAATATTGACAAATTTAATGCGTTATGAGATTTCTCTCTGTGCAAAACAGCTGTATGTAATGGTAGTTACATCAGCCACTTCTGGTTTTCAGATTTCCATCCATGCTACATGGATTCTGGGCACAGTAAACACTTCCTGAGGAGCTCCTTTTTTTGGAAACACAGCAGACTGTTTGTGTCTTTATTTTCAGCCATGCAGTAATTTCCTTTTTCCTGACACGAGCCAGCTACCTGGCTGAAGAGTTGGAGCTGCTTGTTTCATCATGCCTTGTAAATAATCAAACTCATTTTCTAAATGATGGTTTTAACCTCCCGACTCTAATGACCTAAACAATGTAATTGACGTGACTACCTCACAATAAAAGCTACCTTTGCATTTTAAGCAATAATGGAAAGTACAGTTTTCGAGCCAGGGCACGCTAGTGGAAAGAATAATCAAGTGAGCAGCAAGCAGTGAGGCTGATATCAGTGAGATAAAGATGAATTAAATGCTCTCGTTGCTTTGTGTGAATCCCTTAAGCAACCGGAAGCATTTAAATCCAGCTTGTGAATGGCACTTCATGCTACTACAATGCAAAATGATATTTAGTGAGGCAGTTAATAAGAATAATAAATAATAATGGATAAAACTGTGCACCATAAATTGTAATAAAAACATCTTCTTGTCATATTCATTAACTTACATTGTTCATCTTCCATAATCTTCCATGAAACGTTATGCATGCTATAGCTTATCTCGTGCTTTAACACGAGAACGCTTTTTTGTGTCCTGATAATTAAGTGACTGCGATGGTCACTCCTGATGAACAGAGCCCAGGTACACCTGAATGGTTTTGCCGTCCTGTGCTTTTCAAAGCGAGGCAATAGGAGACAGCTGAGCTTAGCAGCTGCTCTGCTGAACATTGTCTCAAGTGAACATGAGCAACAGAAGTACTCTGGCAAGTGTTCAGAATGCCACAGGCTTTCACCTTCTTTCCCTTTATTCATCTGTCCTCTTTAGTTTTCTCTCCTGTTGACTTTGTTCTTGCTTATCCATATAAGTTTCCATACATTGGGCTTTTCCTCTGTTTGCATGGTCTTTGTTCCCTTTCCATCAGCCTCCAATCGTGGTCTTGAACTTTCTGTCTTCCTTTCTCCTGTCCTAAAGCTTTGTCGTCTGTCAATGTCCTTCGGCTCTCCCTGATGTTTCCCCAGAGGAGCCACGGTTTGTGAATTTTGTAGCCAGGCAAGACTGGTCTCTGGGAAGCCATTGTTGCTCAATTGGTCCCCTGCCCTGGGGGTATAAACAAATCAAAACTCAAATCACAGATGACACATGAAAACATAGCAGTGTTAAAACATTTGGAAAGGCTTTCCTTTACCAGTCACTTACTATTAAAGAGCATGACAGGAGAGGCAGGAAGGGAGAAAACAGACGTCTGCTGTCCATTTCTAACAATTTGTGAGAATAATTTATCAGCCTTGTCTTTATTTCATTGTGATTTTGCATTCAAACTTAAGGACTTAACCTTTAATCCTGGAATCAGAAATGGAAACCAGTTTCCAGTTTGTGTGTGACCAGAGAACGAGCTTTTCACCTGTCAGAGGGGTCAGAGTCAAAGTTGACAAGGGTCGCAGGAGAAATTAGCCTAAGTGTTCTCACATGTCAGTCCAGGCAGCGAACGCTACAGACGCGGGCTGACTTTTAAGGTGAAACCCTACCTATGCGAGTTGCGCTGCTGCTGTTTCCTCCTCCCGTGGGACCAGTTCTGGCCTGCTAACATGGCTGCTCTGTAATTACTCTGACACTCACCCTCTGACCATCGCTGCCACGCTCCCTGTCGATCAAAGCACCCCATTCTTGGCGAGGTGTGCATGTGGGTGTGAGAAATACAGGGTTTATGCGATTTAAAAATGCATGCTAGGCGATAAGAACAAAGACACATGAGTTGGGAAATACATCTCCTTGTTATAAATAGATAAAGAGGATCTGTCTTAGCCTTGTTCAACCTTCTAGAGTCTAGTCATTACGTCCATTTCCACGCACTGGTCCAATAAAGAAAATAGCTTCTTTGTTATACTTGACATGAGGACATTCTGCACTTGTTAAAATGATAACAAAAAAAAAAATCACCAAAACATTATGAATTTATTAATGTAATTCAGATATAGCTCGAGTTTTAGCAGTCTGTTCAGAGGCATGAAATATAGAGCGAGGGACAGCACTCGGAAGCCAGTGGGCAGAATGGCCTCAGCTGTGATATATAGAGACTGTGCTGGATAATATGATTTACTGCTCTCCCAAGGCCTGCCTTGGCCCTGCTGTTTTTACTCACACATAAAGTAAACACACACATAAAACACACAAGCGTGCGTGCACACATGCACGCCATTAGCAGTATCAAGAGTCTGGCTTTTAAGCACTGTATGCCGTGCAGGTGGTGGATTTCCTTTTTGTGCAGCCTCTGTGTCGTTGCAGAGCAGTTAGAGCTCAGTGGGAAAATAAAAAATAAAACAAATAAAATAAAATCTGACTTGAATTGCAGTAAAGTTGCACATCCACCAGATGTGGAAGCTATTAGTCCAAAAATTGAATGGGCAATTCAGTGGCTAACACTGAATAAGACATTGGGATTGGACCTACCAATAGCAAACCCTTTCTGTATGAAGGGCTATATGGCAGTGCAGTAGTGTGACCTAGTTTTAACCTCCTAGAAGGCTGTGACCTCTTGATTGTAAGTTCAATAAGGAGGATGGGCCATTTACTGTGACACAGTAAAAGAGAGAACCCTGCTATGTTATAGGGCTTACAGGAGAACAGCATTCATAGATATAAATATAAAACTACATGTACTTCAGAATGTTTTTGCTGTTTCTCAGCAGGATTATGTAAAAAACTGCCACACAGAATCCAAGAATTCATGATACTTAATAGCACGAGGAAGATAATCTTTTCTTGGATCTGATTGCCTAGTTTAGTCTTCTAGAACAGGACATTGTTCTTGGTGAGAAATGGCCTGTACAAGTTGAAGAGAGGAGAAAGTCACAGAGTGATTGAAATAAAGTAGAAGGATGACAAGCAGCAGAAACACCAGGGCAGAATGGAGCCCGAGCCACTTGCAGAGAGGACTTGGCCTAAGCAAGCTTTATCAGTTGAACCACAGGGCTAAAAAGTAACAGACATCTACATTCAAGTTTATTTTTACAGGCACTTTAAAGCATCTAAGTGGGCTTTGGGAATTAAAAGAGGACAAAAAATCAAGGCTATTAAATCTTCCAGCGATTTGGTCCTTAAAAGTTTCTCCTTTCTGCGTCAGCAGCGTCTAAGCCAAATCACATTTTTGTTTGTTGTTGGTGTTTGTTTCATCTTTCCAATTACTGCTGTGGATCGATGCTTTCTGTCCTCAGTGTTAGGAAAGCAAAACAAAACACGAGCACTGGGAACTCCCTCTTTTAAAGGTAGCTCTCTTTTTTTGCAGCAGACATTATTAAATGTGAGAAAAAAATAATCCAAATGGCATCTTTTTTTATTTTGTTTATATACTGTTGTAGTATTTTTTTATTTTAATAGAAATTATGTAAATATGGGATAATGTGGGTTAGTATACCACATAGATCTTAAATATTCCTATTAGTTAGAGGTTATATAAAGAAAATGTGTTATCTTTACTAAAGCGCTATGGTTTGTAAGCTCCTACAACATAACGTTTATGTAGTGCCACTACAAATACTGCATCAAGTGGTTTCGCTGAGCTCCTGCACGCCTTCCTATGGGACACATATAATACAGCTGAGGTGCTACAGGTGGAATCTCTCATGAATAATGGAGACGCTGATGTGTTGTGCATTTTTTGTGTGGACACAGATAGTGTTGCTGCATTATTGATGGGGCTGAGACTTAGCTGGGAGGTTGCGTTCTTTACCCTGATATTCATAAATCAATAGCAACAAAAGGCCTCAGGGTGTTTTACACAATATAAAGCATTGGTCTTTTGCGAATCACGAGGAAAAAAAAGATATTTGTTGCATAGAGGAAAAAGAAGGAAGCATAGGTCTAGCCTGTAAGGTCCGCTCTTGTATGTGTCCTCCTTTGTCACGTGACTAATTTTCTTTCTATCTTCGTAGCTACAGTGCAGATGAGGAAATGGCCTGTAGGCCATTAGGTTGACGCTTTGTAGGAAATGATCTTAAAGACCCAGGCGTTCTGGGAACGACCATGTGATCAGTGCCATCTCCTGGAACTACCAAGCAAAACTTGGCCCTAATCCTGCTTCAATAGTAAACAACAGCTGTAAGGCTCAAGTATGCTCTGATTAAGTGGCAAAAGAAATAACTTCAGTCTTGCTGGAAATCCTTTCAAATAGGTCCTTCTTTTTTAAATGAAGTCGTCAGAGATGATCCAGAGATAATTTTGAGAGGAGAATTGTGTTTGAAAAAGGGGGGGAAAAAAGGTCTATCAAGTGTGCCTTTTACTTATTTACTTATATAATGGGACGTTGAGGTTATTCAGAGGCATGCACATACTTTGAAATGCACATTGACACATGGCCAACTAGGAAAGCCAGCGGTGTATGGTTTCTTTCCTTTTGCGTAATGTTTTTACAGGCATATTGGGCTCTTCTTGGTCTGTCATTGTTGAACAGGGTTTAAAATAGATGCGGGTATTTGAAGGCAGCTTAGTTCCAACTGCAACACGTGACTGAAGTAGAGTGCTGTCAGTTGGGCCCATTATTGAGGTCCCTTGGACGTGCATCATGTTTGCGAAGAGAGTCTCTCTTGTTATGCTGCTTTTCCTGGAGCATTTGTGGTGCCTGTGATGATTGACTGGAAGATGCTACAGCTAAACTTTCATTTAGTTCGTGGCCACAAATCTCAGTGGAAATGTTTCCACTAATGGGTTTGTTGAGTTGCAAATATTGCATAATAGTGCACAAAATATTATTTGCTTGATCATGCTGTGGGAAAAGCTAGCAAAATTAACTTGACTGACTGGATGAAAGGTGCTGCTGAAACACTGAAATAGTGAGTGACAGAGCATGCAAAGCCTGTGATTGGTTTATATTGGCTGTGGACAGCAGAGACCATGTATGACCACATTAAAGCTCACTGTGAATTAGGGCAATCTTAGGTTACCCTACCACAGCTCTCCCCTTGTCATTGACATTTCCTTGAGACTTGGCTGCTGTTTGTGGCGTTAGGCCAACACAAGAGAATATATGTCTTGTAAAGCCTAGTCAGTGAGGATTGAGCTTGTACCAAGGTTGCACTTGGGCTATTTTTCACTGTTCACTAAGCTAAAAATAAAGTGATGGTATTTTGGTATTTTGCCACCTGCATTAAGAGAACATGCTTCCTTTGCATTGCACCTTTTAATGTGGAAATAAGAACTTAAAATGTGTAAGCTTTACCCTTTTTGTTATGCTGAAATGTTATGAAAGAAATGTGTTGCTTTATTCACCTGGAATCTTTACATGTTTTTTTAACAAATACTGTAAAAAGACATTCGATATTCCTGTGCTAATATTAGTGTCCAGCTATTGGTCCCACTCTGCTTAGGTTTTGTGGTATTGTGAGATGGAATGCTTAGATTGCTTCTGGTACATTTCTTTCTTTCTGATAATTGCTTGAATGGATCAACTGCTTATTTAATTAAGTTTTAAATGACTTTCAGATATACTGTGTGTGATTTATGGTTTAATTTATGCAAAGCTGTATGACTTATCGTAATTCCAACAAATTCTCAAATTTGTATTATTGTCTCTTTAAGTAACTGCATTTTACATCTATTTTTTCTTTATATATATTTATCAGTTTTCTTAGAAATGAAATTGCTGAATGTCAAGCTTGTCGTGGATTTCAGCTGTTACATTTCCACAACTAAAACCATATAAAGCCACAAAGGTAGCAACGAAAAGTATTAGGTGTTACATTTATATGGCCCTTAACTGTTAGACTGTATATAAAAGATGGCCCTGAAGCCAATGCAGCCCCCTGCTGGACAGTTAAACAGCCAGAAGGAGGCCTTCCAAAAAAAGTTTGAAAATGGCTATGATCTGCCACCCCCAACTGGTCACGGCAGATGGCTCCCACTCCCAGGTTTTCTTTCCAACTCTTGCCAAGTTGTCTGAATGCTAGGGTTTTCTTTCTAATCTCGTTACCTTATAATGTACCATTTTTACCGCAGTATAAGGCACACTTAAAATCCTTTAATTTTTTCTAAAATCATTAGTGTGCCTCATAATCCGGTGCGCATTATGTATGAATTCTGGTTGTGCTTACTGACCTCGAACAAATTTTATGTGGTACACGGCGCTCAAAAATCTGTCAAAAGTTTTTTAGTATGACTTTGGTAAGTTACAAAGCTGCACTGCTTGATGGATTGTCGGAGCACTACGTCTACCTCAGAGACTCGGACTAATCTGGGTCCAAAACTATGAGAGATTTCTGAAAAAATTAAAACGTACAGCTCTGCTTTCACTTCCAACATAAATGAAGACAGAAAACTAAACAGAAGTGACATTTGAAGGATTACTGAAGTTAGACTAGCTGGTATATAATGATGTGCTACGTGATGGTCTCAATTGTGTTAATCTTCATACACATGAAAACACAAAACACAATCTTAAGCATGGTCATGAGCATACCAAACTAACAGGGTAGCAATCTAACCCCAAACATATTAAAATTATTAAATTGCTGACAAAAGGCCAAAACGCAAATAAAAAGCTACGTTTACCAAACTACCAGTTTAAATGTAGACAGGGTAGACATGGTGGCAGATCTCCATTGGATTGTGATGTGAAATGCTCATCTAGAGGGTCCAGATGGTGAATGCACATATCAACAGATATTACAATGCCTTTATCCATCTTTATTATACATATATATCAAATGTCTTTAACTGAGTTAAAACAGTTTGTCTGTACCAAATAAACAGGGAAGTCTCAGCATGTCCTAAAATCCCGCCATGATAAGTGGCTTTTTGTATAGTTAAAATGTATTTTTCATACCTGCTAATTTCTCAGTTTCAGTTCTGGATCATGAAACTGTAGATTGGATTACCCAGTGACTGTTAAATAAACACTGTGGACAGTTTGACCATACAACACAAGCTATGCATTTATGTGCACAGCATAATTTGATAATAAAAGGATTAATGCTGTTCTCCGACTATTGCATGTCAATTCCTTGACCAGATTACTTTAAGGCTAAAATTGGAGCAAAGATAATCCTATCAAAAGGCCCTACGGTGCATTACTTATCGGCCTCTTGATTCACGGCATTGCAGTGTTAGATGTAATTTCTGTCAGTGCTTTGATTCTGAGCACACATAAGAGAAAACAAAATCACAGTGTGAACAGAATAGCTATAAACAGAAACATGGTCAGAAGTGTAAAAATAATTAATATATTCCCGTAACAACAAAACAAAACGTCTCACCTTAAGGTGGCCTGCAGGTGCACAAACAAGGCAGGTGCCTTATTTTCCTTTCGTTTCCCACTCTTCACGACACGCAATAGTTCTGACTGTCAAGTGAATGTGAATAATAAAAATCATGTAAACCATGGACTAACTGAACCTTGAACATTGAAACTAATTCTGCAGATCAGCAATTTAATGCTGTTTTATTCAAAGACATGTTTCACAATGGTAAAGCCAAGAAACATGAATGAACTCAAGAAAGAATCAGCTGCTTATTATAAACACCACTGCATGTCTTATGATTAAGATACACACCAGTGTTTACATCTACTTCTCAGACAGTTGAATTATTACTTCTCTGATTACACCACATAATCCTTTATTGACACTGGTCAAATCTCTCCCAGTGGTGTCTTGCATCACACCTCCTATCTGTCTTTCGCTCTCAGCCTGGCTCTGTCTTTTTCTCCCTGTTCTCTGCTTCTGTCCCTCTCTCTATCCCCCACCAAACCTCCCCTTCCCACGCACACTGTCTCACACACCTACTGTCTGCCTGCCAGGTCTCTGTTGCTTAGCGACAAGCAGCGAGCGCTGGACTGCTCTTATGAGAGCGACGTTTGTCCATCATGATCTCATCCTTCCCTGTGCCGGTCGCACGTACGCCGGAGCTTTCTTTAAAGAGTTGAAGGGGTTTTCGGTGGAAAGAAAACGGTGCCAGAAGTGCATTTAAATCTTAGCATGCATTTGTGGTTTTTGTACTTGTACTGAAGCAATTGATAAAATGACTTTTAAAATGTCATTGATTAAATTTGCATAGTTTATTGGAAAATGAATGCAGAGGCTTATAAGAGCCTGAGATACTTATTGAGGCAATAATGAACAAATACTGCAGTTGGAGCCAAAGTTGGGATAAATTGTGACTTATAAATTAAATCACTAAGTGTATTTATTCAGCAATCAAATTATTCCCATATTAGCTATTAAGTTTTGTAGACTTTCACCGTAGCATGTGGTACTGTAGATCAAATCTGAATTATGCAATTTGCTCATAATATTAACAATATGAATGAAGTGTTTTTCAAACACAGTGGAAGTTGTAATGGAATTTATTGGTGTGTTACTGACATCTTTATTCAGCTTTCAGTTATATTTTGTTATATGTCTCCACTTGTTCCAGATTCTGCCACTTCTGCCCATGTACATTTTCTGTTATTGTTTGATTACCCGAGGCTTGCCCTATATTGCCTGTCAGATTTTTGAAGAAGACCCAAGTCCTGCAAGTGTGGAGACTTGTGTGACCGTGCTGAAGCAAAATGAATCAAAGCACCCCAAAGAGTTTTTTTGACAATATTTGCTGTTTGTGTGACACAGTGGAGCAGAGGCGTGAGTGCCTGGCTTAAAACAGGACACGTTAGCTGCATTTAACCTTCAGTCACTCTTTATATAGTTAGGTAGGCGTCAGAACATGTTTCTTTTTACCTGAAAAACATTACACCCAGGTAACCTGCAGTGTTGAAAGAGTGTTTTCCGATGATGTTTGCTATGATCCGTCCTACTCTGTAGTAAAATCAGCAACATTTGACCGTCCTGTTGCTCCCAGTGAAATGTATATAGCCTATTTGCAATCTAAAACTTAAAATTGTCCGTAGCCTACTGTTGTTACCACTGTCCTGTTTGAAATGGAATGAGAGAAGCTGGTTATTTTGTCATATGTGCATGTGCCGATATTAAACCCAAGGTACTAACAAGTTAACTGACTGGGTGCCCATTAACCTTATAACTCCTGTGTGTGTTGTGTGTGTGTGTGTGTGTACAGAGAGACCATAATAGAGTCCATAATGGATATAAGTTTTTTTAAAAAAAAATGAAAAGCATGAAACTCATAAATCTTACAACACAAAATTCCAGTCTGTTACTAAAATGAAAAGTCACATTAAAAAGTCAGCGCATTAAGTCAGAATGAGCAACCTAAGAACGTGAAAAGTGAATCTCTGTCCAATAAATTCACTCAGTTTACTTTTTACTCACTATGAGCATCATTCATTATTCCCCCCCAGTAATTAAGGTTAGGATATTTTTTTTTTATTATTCCAATCCATTCTTTTTCTGCAGCATTTAAATAATCTTTATCAGATTGGATGGTTTGGTTACAGACTTTTCAAAAAAGGGTTTTGCTTTTCTTTCACAAATGTGGGGATTAAATTGTGAACAGCGATGTCATGTTTTGTGACAAGGACCCAGGCACAGAGAGACCTGATGAATTTAAGAATGTAATGATTTAATAAAGAAATTTGCAGACCTGCACAGAGATGGTAAAATTATGATGACTGATAACGGAGACGAAGACAACAGACGACAAGGACAGGGAGGAACAGGGGTTTAAATGCACCAAGGAGACAGTCGGAAAGAACTCAGGATAAATGGAGACATTTAAGGATGCAGGTACTGATAGAGACAGGGAAGAAGTCTCATCAGGATGAGTAAAGTTTATCTTGCGTGGCTGGGCAGCTCTCTGGGTGCTCAGCACTCCCAAAGCTCTGATTGTAGAATCGCGCCTGCACAGAGGTATACAGTGCTGTAACACAAACCTCCTTGCAGTTCCTTTGGTCACCAGCAGCTGTCATACATATTTTGCATGTAAAACATGGACTTCTGCAAACACTTGCTTACTTCCTAAGCAAAAAATGCAAAAAGAGCTACGCAAACCAGAAACTGGGAGCTTTTGCCTTTGCAGTGAAAATGATACCATTTGTCTGCATCAGTGAGGCACAGCTTTTAATTTGAAGCTGAATGCTCTACATTATAGACTTGTGTCTGTGTACTGCAGCTTTGTTAGTAGCTGACAATTGTTTGCAGACAAATTGGAGTCTTTCATGTAAACTTTGGGCAACTGTGACAAGCTTATAAACAAATTACAAAACAGTTTTTGGAGAAACACTCGACTTGTGTCTCTCCTCTGGGGTTAATCTCTGCACATATTTAAAATTTATATTTTTTTTATGTTTGATCGTCAAAGTGGTAGATTTTACAAATACTTACAAATTGTTGAGTCTCTAACGACACACTTGATACAACATTCTTCTACAACAGCCCCAAAAAATGCAATAAGATGTACAAAGCAAATGCCTGACATTAGTCTCCAGTGTTTGCTTGCTAGCATTGATGATATCGACCAGGTTGTTAAAACTTTCTTGGTAGCCTCTTCCTTTCCATTACTTAGCCAAGATGGTGACCATTGCAGATAAAAAAAAAACCATACCACATTTCATACTCGGCTTTAGACAGCGTACTCAGTACTCACAGTAATCTGCATGTAGCAGTAATTGTTAGGCAAACCAGTAAACTCAAAATATCATGTGTTATTTGAGACTTCTGCATGAAATTTCCTGGTGAATCTGACTCTGTCTGCCTTCTGGTAATTGCCTTTACTCTTCCATGTTGGACTTGTTTGGCTGTGATGAGTCACTGGCTTTGAATTAAACCTTTTTTTTTAAATCTTGTTTTGGTCAGTCTTCTGTTCTGGGTTATCAGTTGCCACCACACTGTATGTTGTAATCTAAAGCTGTCTTTGAACGTGCTTCAACCACTGCTACACCCCTCCTTACACCTCCTTGCTGCTTTTCATGTTTCCAGGCTGTGAATTTCTCTGTTACTTCATTCCTTTTGATTAGTCCTTTGGGGCCTTGCGGCTTTTATTTTGACAAATGAGCCCGGAGCTGAGGACTAAAAAGTACTTACAACAGTATTGATTAACACTGGCTATTAGCCAGTGGAAGGGGAAACAAAGACGTTCTTACAGTAAACCTTAAGATGATATCCAGAGCCAGTTAAATAAATGCGCTAAGGCCGAAGATTAGTGATGTGGATTTACTCACCACTGCGTTTGAAGAGAAGCTCACAGGCTTGAGGTAACTTTTCTTTGACGAGCACTTTAAGTCATCAAATGCTGAAGCTGTCTTCTCTATAACATAATGCACAATGTGTCCTTCACATAAACTATTTGCATAGTTCTCTATTTGCTAGAACAGACTCTATATGTTTTAATTACTATGTGTATTGGACATTCTATTTTAAAAGTGACCACCTTAATTCAGCACTGACTCTCTTATCCCCCCCTTATTGGGCACATTGTTGCTTCACTATAAATTAAAACCCCCTGTCATCCAAATGTAACCATAACACATTTTATGTCACTCTCAGTGACTTGTCCTTGGTTTTAAAAGTGCTGCAGTGATCAAGTGCAAACTGTGTGGACAGTAAAGGAGAGCTGATTCAGTCTTCACATCATCCCTTGTGAAAGCTGTTGCCAACTCTCCATCTAATGCACCCTGACACATTTTCATTTTTTGTGCTGAATTTTCCGTGTTGTTTATTTGAGCTTAACAGTGCAGCCTGTACCAAGCCTGCAAGGGTCAAATCGCTGACTCTGGGGAGGTGGTTTTCTCCACCCCTACATGCACCAACCACCAGCACCATCACAGGGAATGCCTCTGTCGACCTCAGGCAAAAGGCAATCCCGCAACACTTTCTGTCAGCTTTTCAAATCCCAAACCTGTTCTAACAACAATGGCACTAACAGAAACGGACAGATCACAGCGGAAACCAAACCCCAATGCCCGTCTTACACTGAGCACAAACAAATGTAGTTCGGCTTGGGCACATAGTGGTTCCTCTAAGCTCTGTGTGTCTTGTCTGTGGATGTTTGATTCTATTGCGAAAATCCTTTGATTTGGTAAAGTTGGTCACCACGCAGTCGGAGCTAGAGTGCCTCAGTCCTCCCCGGCAGCATGCTTTACACTTGACATCACATCGAGGCTTAATGCTGTGCAATGCGTTCCACTATTCCTCCAAAGGCACTGACCTTTCTTATAAACGCACAGATTGGTTTGTCGTGCTGCCATCTTGTGTAATTACACTGATTCTCTGTAGGCTTAAGAATGTGTACACAAACTTGATGCAGTGTTTCATCCAGGCTCCATCTCTCCTTAATGGATCTTGTTAGTTGAGGTCAAAGTCCTCTCTGTGTGAGGTCAGAGTAAAGAAACGCAACCTTCCCCGTGGAACACATCGGGGGGGCCTTGGTGTTGGCTGATAAGAGCACACAAGCCACACCAATCTGCGCCATGTCCTCTCCCCGATTCCTTTTCCGAACTTCAGGCTTAAAACATGCAAATTCTGTATGAAGGAAGCTGATTTATTTTCCCCAGTGGGAGGCGTGAGATCTAAATTTAAAATGATTAAATGAGCCTAGAGTAAGAAAATCATTTGCACTTCCATTTGTTAGCCTCTGAGCTGTTCTCAAATCAAGGTCACGGCTCTGAATCATTAGGCTCAGATGACTGCCTTTTTTACTGCCTTCAACAAGAACACTTCCCAAATAACACAGTTGACCTCTATATTATGCAATGCAGTTTATGGACCTGATCAAACAGGTTTTTTTAGAAATTGGAAGACAAACAAGCTCATCTTTGTCTAATGCGAAGCGTTAAACAACAATCAAACAATTGTATGAACAAATTAAAATTTAAACCCTTACCTCTTTTGCTGCTGTTCCACATCAGATGCATACCTAAACCTCATCTTTAAAAAAAAGAAAAAAGAAAAAAAAGAACATATAGACGTGTGCACTTGCTGGCATTAGTGAAAGATAAGGTATTATTAAAGTAAGGTATTATTGCATCACTGTAAGATAAAGGTACGGAGATCAGTCTCTCAAGTAAAGAGAACCTAATCTTCTTGGTCTATTCTGACTTTTCTTAAGCTGGTGGAGTGAAAAAGTGAGTAGAGAAGATGAGAAAGTTAAAAGAAATGAGGAGGAATTGAAAGGAAATGTGAATACACAGGATAAACAAGGGGAGATGACACTGAGAATACAAATGGGGAAAATGGGAAGAAGTGGGTGTTTGATTATAACTTTTAAGGTATCTGTTTAGGTGGTTATTAAAGTGGAGAGGACAAAAACACACAAATAGAGAGTAACTAGTGTGAAAATGTTGACGGGAGCATTTAAAGTGGAGGCTTATGACATGTTAAATGTGATAATGCATCACAGAGGGATATATTATTAGAGATAACTTAGACGTGTGTTATCCAAAAACCAGTTTTAACATTTGAAGTTGATTTTGTAATTGAGTGAATCATAGATTATCGAGGACGTGCTGTTGCATATATGCAAATCTGCTTGCTGGGTGTGCTGAGAGACCGTGTTCGTACTACGTCATTCATATCGTATGCATAGACTGC
>VUQR01020030.1:0-11674 GCA_015108515.1 Hemichromis elongatus
AGACGGTATGTAGTAGGATGGCAGCTGTCGAGCTAGCGTTTCAAGAGAGAGTCTCCCTTCTGTATTTACTGTGGAGAGCAGAGCAGCGGCGTAAACGATGTCCTCGCCGTATACGACGTCCTCGCCATATCTGGATCCATCAGGTCCTCCAGAAGCGTGAGCAGTTTGGTGAGTTTCACCACTTGCTCCAGGAGCTGCGTCTGGATGACGGCCGCTTTCAGGACCGTCTGTCCCTCGCCCAGTTTGAGGAGCTGCTGTCCCGCGTAGGTCCAAGCATCGCCCGCCTAGACACCAACTACAGGCGCTCAATCCAACCTGCAGAGCGCCTGTCCATCTGTCTGCGGTCAGTTAAAGTGTACGGTAGTCCTTTATTGATATCGGTGCTAATATATGCTAAACTATCAGTTTATACACTGATAACATGGATGTGGTATGCTAACAGTGAATGCCGTCGGGGTTTACTGATAGCAAACTGTGGTATAGAGACAACTGTTTATAATATTTCTAGTGATACTCATAAAGTCCTGATTTAATTCGATTTATAAAGAATGAATGGCTTTGGCTGGACCCGCCCCTTTGACCTAGGTCAGAGCATCACCAGGCTCCTGATTGGTTGTCGTGGCGCGATTTGCCGCTCGAGTTGAGATTTTTCCAACTCGAGCGGTAGAGGCGATTCGCAAAAATGCACAAAAATGCACCACACAAACTGCCACGCAGATTTTCCATCGCATAAATCGTGCAAAATGACCGGACGAACCGCGGTTTCGCGACGCAAATTCGCTTTTTAAAATTTGCGGGACCACCGGCCCCGCGTGATCGCGCGTCTCCATTGACTTTACATGTCGCTTTTGCCGCTGGTACCACGTTCGGTGTGAATGCACCGTAACACTCGTCAGTGTCTTCGCGTGCCTCTAGCTCTTCTTTTAGTGTCTCTCTCGTGCTGTACTTACCTGTTCTCTCCTCCATGCCAGACTCGTCCTGCCAGCCTGTGGATCATCGCCCTGGTGAGCGCTGCCGGTTTCCTAGCTAGTCAATGCTATCCTGGAGGATCGCTGTACATAGCCCCGTGTGTTCCCTCACCTGCTCCGTCATCCCCTGGAGATCCCTGGCCCCGCTTCCCTCACCTGTATATATCTGCACTTGGTGCCTTGTTGTAAATAAAACTGTGAACGTTGACAAGTCTGCCTTTGAGTCTCTCCTGGGCCTGACACATAGACATTATGAGCGGGCCTTGTGGTTCAAACCGTGCCCTCTCAGCTGAATTCTAGTTATACACTTCAGCAATAAAATCACAATAATTCAGACACGTTGGAAATGAAATCTTAAACATCCATAACCCTGATAAGTTATTACAGTTATTACAGAGTCCAGTTGAATTACTCGGTTCACAGTTCTTTAGTGCTTCTGCAGCAGGCATGGTATCCAGCATGACTGAGAAGAACATTGTGTGGATGGGCCTATGCAGGTCACACTTTGGGGAAGTACCCCTCATATCTTTGAAACTAAAAAGAGGTCATTCATCAGCTTGTTCAGCCGGTTTTAAAGCATGACCTTACTCAAAAATTGCAAAACAAATGGAAATGTGTTAGGGATAATGTGTGTTGACATTCAACTTTTCTAGTGTGTAGTGAGCTCGAGGGTCAAACATGTCTCCCATGTTTGCATCTACAATCTAATATTTGCACTTGTATAACAGTGGAGCCCACTTTTCATGCATAGTTGTAATTATGCAGCGTGTGTTTATGTGCATTATTTATTATTTTTTACAAAGTAGCAAAGTAATTTGATGCCAGTACACTTCACACGATGTGCTGCTGACACTTGTGTAGGGTCCAAAATGTATTTTGGCCCAGGCTATAAAGATGCTTTTTAATGCTGTTAAGTTGCACATTTTAACATCAGGGTCAATGGGGATTTTATTGCTTTTGGAGCCAGCCCCAAGGGGCCATAAGAGGTACTGCAGTTGTTAGTATTTCCACATTAGCGCCATCTTAATGCCACATAATTTGAAAATAAGCCCACAAATTAATGTAATTAGTTAATGATGGCCACAGATCCATTTATAATGTTTTGGGTTTTTGGAAAAATCCACATCTTTAAAGACCTAACATGCACAGTTACAGTCAGTAAGGTCTGAATGAAAAATTGCTGCTTGGGGGGAGGGTTTTAGTAACATATATTTGGTAAAAGAGTTAAAAATAAGGCACCATAAAAACTTCCATGCCTACACGGACTCCAAACAAATGATTTGTGGCTTAAATAAAGCAGTAAGACATGTTCTGCTGAATGATTTTAGACCTGGAGGACAGAGAGCAGACACAAAGCCAGTCTGGGCCCAAGACACAGATCACATGAAACAACCTGAAACGGCTCCTAAACACACAGTCCAGACCACAGAAGTGGATCCAGTCACAGCAACAGAGGAAAACTGTCCAGGCATTCTTCCCCGTCTGTGTCAACAATGACACACCTCTGCTCCAGCTCGCACTCTCCCGCCTCCTGCATGTATTTAAAGCACTGACACAGAGCGAGAGAGAAAAAACAGGCCTCCGTCACGGTGTAAAGCCAAAACGCTTACACTTCAGACTGCTTTAATTCACGTTGCTTCACTGTCTTGTGCAGTCCGTAATCCCAGCTTTGCTTGGGGTCCGGCTGTCTCTATTTCGCTCTCTCTCTCTCTCTCTCTGGTGCCTCTTGCTTTCTCTCTTCAGAGGGATAAAGCAGCAGTTGAAGAAGTAGCCCACCCTAGGGGTTGAAAGCTTGTATCCCATCCAACCCTGAAAGCTGTTTTCACTCAAAACATTGTCAGCGTGCCCAAGCATGTCAAAGGAAGTTATTTGTAACAAGGGGGATAGGGAACTATCCTTTAGATCTGTCATCAGGCTCTGGAGGGGAAGTTTGCTGCTCACTGGCTGCACACCTCCGCTGGCCAATCAGACGGCAGGAAAAAAAAATAAATAGAAAGCTCTGTCATGGACAGCTCATACCGTTAGTTTCATCATCCTCCTCCTGGCGTGTCGGGTGTGATGGCGACAGTGTTTCTAAGGCTGTTTTTACCATCTATTTTCTGTTCCTTCAGTCTCAGCTTTTCCAGAGCTTTAAAAGCCGGGCCTGAAACGTCATTTCGGTCTGCTAAAAGAAACGATTCTAAGCAGAAGTTACTGTGCATTACATAATAGAGATGGGCTGAAGAGATAGGCTAAAGTCAACAGCATGGATATGCAATCAAATGTTCAGAAAGTAACCTGAAATAGAAACCTTTGTGCTCATTATTACCACTTGGCTTTAACTAGGGTAGCTTTGCATGAGTCACAGCTCAAGGTAATTCTTGTTTATCTGATACGGGGCTTTGTATTGAACAGCAGGTGGGTGGGGCTGGCAGACTGGTGTGCCTGAGCATATTAGGGTATCTTCTCACTATGACATCATACAAATTTAAGAGTAGAACAACTGCTAAATGCAGTCTGAAGCCTGTCCACACACTGACCTCATCTTACACCTCTTTAGGATTTACATTTTTATTGAAGTTTCACCTACTTTGAAAATGGAAAATGGAAATATTTGAATCTCAAAATGTAGATTTTCTGAAAATTAACCAGTTTATTTGGCTAAGAACATAAATGTTATGGAAAAATAGATGTAGCATCTATTTCAGAATCTCAACATGAGTTTTTTGGCTCCAGACACTGTAAATAAAAAGTTATCGCAAGTCATTAAATTTGTCAGCTAATTCGATTAAAAATGTTCCAACACCACAAGGATAGAGGTCCAGCTCACAGTCTCCAGTCAGGTTAGGGTTGGCCTTGCAGACAAAGGAACGCCTGTCATTCCCTAAATAAAGCTTGAAACTATTCATTAACAGTACTTAAACCAGGCTGTAAACATGCTTATTTTGGCTGTAAAACTGGAAATTTTAATATGGGAGTCTATGGGGATGACTTGGTTTAGGAGCAGTTTTTGAAACATGATTTAAGATGACCCGTTGCAACTTGTGCCAAAGGTACAGACTCCAAACTACATGACAGTGCAGTTATGTGTATTTCATTGACTCCTTGACGGATAGAAGTACAGCTCAACAAAATCAATATTGAAGCCAACAAAACAACCAGGCTTATGCTGTCAATTACTGGAAATAGGTTTTATGATGCGATAATGATACCGTTTAACTGTGTCACATATTACATATAAAAGCAAAAAAATGCCTGCCTATTGATAATGTTGGCTTTTCCCTCATTGGCCATATTCAGTTTTTAAAAAACAAAACAAAACTTTTTTTTTAATGAGAAATGTAATTCAAACATGCTACACAGGAGTATTTGCATAATTATTACACCACAATAATTCCAACAAGGGACACAGTTTTCATATAATCAAGTTCATATTCATAGAAAATAAACAGAGATAAATAAGTACTGTTATTTTTTGCATGTTAATCTAAATGTTTTGACATTTTTTGCAAAAAAGCCCCAAAAAACCTGAATTAGTATGATCAGTATGTCACTTGATACCCAAAACTGGAGAACATGTGAGTTCAAGATGCCATCGCAACACCATCAAAACTGAAAATATGAATGTGTCCCGCCTCACACAGAAGCTAAACACTTGAGATGGAGCAGCATTCCCAAAGTGCAGCGAGTCCAACAAGCTCTCCTCGTGTAAAAACAAACTTTATTAAAAGATCATAGGCACGAAGTCCGACAATGGGAGAAGTCATCAATCAAAAGTCGAACAGCTGCCACGGCGTGCGTGACACTGTGGGAGGCTTAGTTGGAAAAGCATCACAGAAAGTGACTCATGCTTTCCCAGATTTGTTGGTGCAATTCCCTCTTGTCTCCTCCTCCCTCATCAGGAATGTCAGAGAAAATGTAATCGGCGGATTGTTTATCACGGCAAGCAATCGATACCAAGTTGAACACAAACAAATATATTGCATTGTGCATACGCCGTACCAGCTGGCAAGCTGCAACGTGTAATGAATGACACATCGGTCTGCATACACGCAAGCTTAATTCACAACCATTCAGAAATCCACAGCCACACATGCTCAATCGCAAACACACGCACACACACACAGAAACTCCTCCAAGGCAAGCTGTGCCCAATCAATTGTTGTAACCATTATTCAACATATGTGGCTAATTTGTCCCTGGCAATTTCCATCACGGTCTGGTGATGGTCTACAGAGAGAGATAGAACAAAGCCGAGGCGGTCACATGACAAGCCCCCACCAAACCGTCGCAGCCACAAACACACAGGATAAATGTCAGCACTTTGACCAATCTAACCTCCTATTCTGCTTCTATCAACACAAACCAGACCGATAAATATTAGCAAGGATAATGGTGGAGCAGGAGGAAGCAGAGGAGTAATGGCTGCTGCTGGCCCCCATGCAAACACGTAGGAGTTTGCCAGGTAGCAAATGTGAACCGTCTGATGTTGCACTGGAGTCATTAAAGTAAATGAACCCAGTAAAATGTGCTGGAGCCTGTGGCTGGCAGAATATAAAAAGAAGAGTCTTTGCTTTGTCCACACACATTTGTCCCTGAGAGCGGATGGACCAACAGACATAGAGGCACATGGATGCATACACACACACACACAAGCTTTGTGGGTAATAGTGGCTGCACGGGTGTTAGAGGGGCGCCACTGTGGTCGGACTGAGCTGTCTGGGAGCATAAAGTGGCCTTCTCGTGGTTCCCCTCTTGCTTGGGTGGTCTGACTGTGTGTGTTTGTGTGTGTGGACAGAGACGGACATACACTCATCCTGCAAAGGTGAGATGAGTGAATGTGTGTGGTGGCAAAGGGTGGCAAGACAGCCAGGATGTAGTGCCCACACACACACACACACACACACACACACACACACACACACACACACACACCCAGCTCCCATCCATGCGGAACAAATATTTTGCCAGAGACGGGCAGACGATGGGGCGTCTCCTCTCCTTCTAACTGGGTTTCTCCTGGTGTTAGGCCGGGCTCATGATCTCGCTATGCCCAAACAGCACCCAGAGAAACCTCAGCCACTTTTAGAGTCGGCTCCCCCCCCAGCCAGCCCCAGCGACTCTGCAGGCAAACATTAACAGTGAAACCATCAGATGGTGGAGCGAGGGGGACAGCAGATTCCTCGGGTTTCTAAGTTGTGGCCAAGAGGAAAAAAATAAACATTTTTTCTTTCCGATGAGATTTCAACAGGCAGATATACTGCCGGTCAGCCCCTTCTAGTTGCATTGCAAAAAAAAAAAAAGTGTCATTCTCTCCCTCTCATAAGTGCCAGGCTATTTTGGTTTCCCAAAATATTTTCTAAGGCCTGAAGAGCTGCTTTTATATATCTGTCGCCCTCGCTGTTTCAAAGCGAGAGTGTCAGCTGAAAAGGACCATTCACTGACCAGAATCAAAGTGCTCTGACCATGTGAAATGGCTCTCTATTGAGAGTCCACACAGTAAAATTATAAGTTCCTCATGTTTGAATCAACCAAGTGATGTTTTTTGCAATCACAATAAGGCTCATTCTTTACTGCAGGTAGTGACTCAGCATATTAATGGATTTACTTGTGCTTTTTTTTTTTCATTTCAAATGCACATTTCATACTTGGGTCTTTATCTGTTAAACGTAATCAACATATGTACAGTGCTGTGAAAATTTCTTCCTGAATTATAATATTTTTGCATATTGGTCTAATTTAAATGTTTCAGATCATCAAAAAAATTATTTAACCAAACCTTCGAGGCCTCGGAGTTTTGGTTAAAGTTGCTTTGACTCGAAGGAGGTCAAAGCAATTGACCCCCAAACATGACATTTGGTCGTACTACCCTTAACTGGTGAAGAGTACATCACAACTCTGGAAAGTTTTGGAGCAATCTTTGCAGAATTGAGGGTTTTCCAGATTTCAAGGGTTTTCTTTAAGGTCCCGCCAAATCCAGACATTGACTAAGTTGAAACATTCAGAGGTGGACTTGCTGGTGTGTGCACAGCCCATATGCTCTTGAGCTTCGGGGGCATGGACTGATGGCTACACATTTACCTTCAGAATTCATGATTCCATCAATTATGGAAAGTCATCCAAGTCCCGAAGCAGAAAAGCAGCCCCAGATCATCACACCACCACTTTCTTATTGTTGAATCATTAAATCTGATCATAACTGAGCTCAAACAGCTTTTGTCACAATTGTCACGACTCTAACCACATCATTTCCTTAAGGATAAAAAAAGTATTTTGATTCTGTTCTGAGTGAATGAATGCACCTCGGCCTTGTGTCACTTTGACACGACTTTCTGGTGATGACTCAGTGATCAAACAGTAGCTTTCAGTTGGAGAGGCTACAGTGTCCAAGCCCGAAGGAGGCACATCATGACTGCAACAAGGACTTCGCTTGTTGTTCTGTTTAAAAACAATTAATTATTAGAAATGATTCACACCCCAGGGTAGAACTGCCACTAAAGGAGGATTAGGGAAAACAACCAGATCTGAAAAATGAGGCCAACATGAAAGAACCAAGAAACTCAATTTCCTGTAATGGTGACTTGAAGCAGGCCTTAAAAAGGACTGCATGTGCTTTGTTAACGTCCCTTTTTTACTTCGCCTCAGATCACTTGGAAACCCGGCCGAGTAGGTACTAAAAAAGTACGTGGTACCAGGTACTACCAACTCATGGAAAACCCTAAAAAGTAAACCGAGTCGAGCAGAGCAGAATATGCACTAATGGGTTATCTGACTAATTTCACCGTGTGCTTCAGTTTTGATGAGTGAAATTCTACTATTTCATGAGACTAGCACCAACGAGCTGATATGTGTGTCTGTTTCTCCAGCACAGTTTATAGAGACAGCTTTTGCTCCCAAATAGCAACAACAATTACCACACCTCATCTGCCCACCTCACTTCATATTTGGCTCTTTTTTGCCTTAATTTTAATCGTTGCAACGCGGCTGCTTCCTGTCTCCAAAGTAAATTCCTGCTGAAGACTCACAGTTTTACTACAACAACAAAAAGTATTGTCGGTATTAACATAGAGAGCGCAGTGAGATGAGATATTTCTGGAGGAGAATTTTGAAATGAAGCATGGATTGGAAGAGGCAGCATGTCTTTATGCTTTGCTCTTGATACTGAAACGAACTGACTGCACCTGTGTTTAGAAAACTGCACACTCAACTTTGCTAGACTTTGTTTTTTTCTAGAGGTGGATGCATGGATCCACATATTAATGTTATCCATACCAGCCCTATTCGATCAATACCAATACCGACCCGGTGTTTTTATTCGGTTTCAGGTCTATACCAAATTTGCAGTATTTATATTTTGCCCCGTTTAGTAAAACTGGCTGGTACGGCATGCTTTGCTGTTTTTGTCTAACTCCTGAGAGAGCTCCTGTGACTCCTGTGTTCTTTGTTGCTGGGCCATGAGCCTACACCGAGTTTCTCCCGGCTTGTTCATTGAAAACAAAAACTCACAGTCTGTGAATAAAACTGATCCAAATCAGAGCGGTCACATTTAAGTTTCAGGCATGCGACACGCGTTGGAAACAAACCGAGGGACGTCATGAAAGTCATTTGACCATGTTCTCGCGAAAAATGTGGATTTAGGAAACTTTTAGGTGAATGGCACCAAAAACCTACTGATGCAGGATCGATTGACTGTACGGACCGCTCAGACGAGTTGTTGTTTCCTGGGATACCTCTTCCGAAGGACATCGCTCGCCCTCGCTGTCATAAAACACTAGATCCTTTGTTGTTTACATGTTATTTATCAGGCTCCTCCATGCATGCAGGCAGAGTTAAGGAAGCGCCATCCATTATTGATCAAGCTATTTCCAAATGTCCTTATTGAGTAATAAACAGTCGTTTATAGACAGTCAGTGCATTAGCATCAGCAGGAGCGCCAGGCGGACATCGGAGGTCTATCAGTCACCATCAGTCTCAATGTGACGAGCCTGATTAGAGGTTATTATTAAGCTGTATTGATTAGTGCCAGAAGGAGCTAAGCGTCCTGGAGAGAGACTGTTGAAGCGTATAGGGAGAGACTTTTACTGCTCCCTGCAATAAAAACACACTCTACTGTAATAATGTGCACTATTTGACAGTTTAAAGCAGTTTGGAGTGTTTTCAAATAAACACAGTCTTTACTGTCTCTTAACTGAGCGTTATGCATTTGGATCAGTGTCAACAAAGTCGTGTCTATGGTTAAATTCCAACATTTTTTTTCGAGCTTTGATATTCGAAGTAATTACAGCTGTCCATTTATCGAATAAACTTTTGAGGCGGTAGCATTCGGAGATGCCAGAGCCACTCCGAACACACCGCTTTTGGCGGCAGAGGGAATGACTTTACAGGCTTTCAGAGCCATGTGGCTAACCCACTCTGTACCACTTTGTCCACGCACACACTCAAAGACAAAAACACACTCGCACACACACTGTGCTGTCGGGCCAATCATTATACCCATCGTGCCCACAGCTCAAACGTCCTCAGGTCCACAGAACGTACTTAGTTGTGGTTGAAGAAGCACTTAAATCCACTCAGCAGGCAGTCAATCCCTGCCCAAGACGCTGCCGTTCTGGTGGGGGAGATCTTCCTTTACGAACTTCCTGCAATCATCCATCAGCCTGCTCAAAAGAAATGGGTGGGTACCCTGGCCACAGTCTCTAACCTCAAGGAGGGCCTAATGCAAAGAGGCCTTTCTGGACTAGATCTTCGGCCACCGTTGCATAAGAAGAAGTGATGCAATCAATTATTAATGCTGTACTCGGTTTAATTTTTAATGGCGGCGACATGTAATTTACACTTATACTCGAGAAATCACGGGGCACAGACCGAAATAAACAAGTGTATTTGTTCCAAAGGGTGTTATGTGAATCCTATTCAGTCGGCTCTGATTTCACTAATAATGTTTGCTTTAAAGCTGCTGCTGTTTGCTTGATTTGATTCATATTGGAAATTACTGGAACCAACATATTCCAAAGAACCATTTTTTCAGCTGGCATTTCAGTGGTACTGAAATCCTGAAGGCTATCGTAGACATCCGTTTGCACAATCCAACTTTTGATGAAACTCTTATGCATGGGCTAATGAGTCTACAATGCGTCTTTCTGGTCCTAAAATATATTTTAATATGTATAGACAATATATCAGCTGGCTGCACAAGGTGACCAGCATTAAGAATCTGTGACTTTTACGACAATCCCATGCTATCCCTCTACTGCATGTTTGCACAAGACATAATGAACTTTATTCAATATCCGGCTAGACAGAGGTTCTTTTTAAGAAAACCGAAGAAAAACAGTGGTTTGTCACAAGCAGCTGCATCCGCCAGCAAAACGTCAGCGTGTGGCTGAAGCTCCCGTTTGTTCATTTTTGATTAAACTGTCCCCGTTCGTCAGTGACTCAGCTCGACTGAGCTCCAGCAGTAACCAGGGATTTAAATGAGGTGGTGAACTTTGAGTTAACACCTTTTTAGGGTTACGGATGAAGTGAACATGTGTTGCGAATTTAGGAGAAAACTTCACTGCTGCCACAGGGGAAGCGGGGTGACCTACGACACATGTAACACCTCCTAATTTGTTTTGAGGAGACGTTAACGAGGCCAACTGGGGAGCGGTTCATTAAAGCCTGGGGCAGCGGAAGGCTTGTTGACAGACACGGGGTGGCTGCGTGTGCATTTGATGAGTTACATAATCTGGAGAATTTTTTAAAAGACATTCACGGGTATTTTATGTTTCTCCAAATGCTAGCTAATTGCATCAGTACAAGGGGATGCATGTAGTGTCAGAGAGTGACAGTCTGTAAATGTAAAGGCAATAACATCTATACCTCTGTTAACACACCCCAATACAACAACGTCAACTAAAAATTACAAAATGAATCAACAACTCTCATGCGTTGCCGGTTGGAAGCAGACTGTAGTCTATGTTCTGCTGCCCAGACGTAGAAAAAGCAAAAGCAGCAGTTCCACGGTACATAAAAAGCCAGAAACATGCAAAAATCCTGCAGTTTAAATATACTTTAGCATAGTTTTTGATTCACACTCTTTGGTGCCAGCCCCCACCTCACAATCCCAACACTGAATGAGCTGGTTTGGCCTTTTGTGTGTGTGTATTTCTAGTGACAGAAACATTTCTAAATGTTCCCCAGTTTGTTATGAGGCTGAGCAAAAAAGCTACACAGCAGCAGGAATTCAGTTCAATTCAATTTTTTTTTATATAACACCGGTTTACAGCAGCTGTCATTTCTCAGCACTTTATATTGTAAGGTAAAGAACCTACAATGTTACAAAGAACCCCCACCAACCCTCAATGAGCAACAACTCGGTGACAGGGGAAAGCATCTTCTGCCACATATTCCTGTTAAATCCAGAATTGAATTCGAACTCCTGCTCCTCACAAGGTCTTAAATAATCAGGCCCCATCTTATCTTAATGAGCTTGTAGTACCATATCACCCTATTAGAGCACTTCGCTCTCACACTGCAGGCTTACTTGTTGTTCCTAGAGTATTTAAAAGTAGAATGGGAGGGAGAGCCTTCAGTTTTCAGGCCCCTCTTCTATGGAACCAGCTTCAGTTTGGATTCAGGAGACAGACACTATCTCTACTTTTAAGATGAGGCTTCAAACTTTCCTTTTTGCTAAAGCATATAGTTAGGGCTGGACCAGGTGACACCGAATCATCCCTGTTAGTACT
>VUQR01020031.1:0-10529 GCA_015108515.1 Hemichromis elongatus
AAACAGATGAGCAAAATGATTTTCTCCTTCATTTCTGTCAAACAATGCTGTATGAAATGTTTCCAGGGGTTATTATCAAGGTTGCTAGGCAACCCGAGCAGCGCGACGGAGGCTAGACCGTCTCATTTCACAAGCCTCGCACTTCCGGCCTTAGCGGTCTTTGAGTACGCGGCCCTTGAGGATCGTTAAGGCTGCGTACTCCAGGGCTGCAGACCCTGAATTGGGACACAGCCTGTTTTGTGTGAGCAGCTTGTCAGAGGTCACACGGTCGTCTGTGTCGAGTCTGTTCTCCAGTCTTCACCCTCGTGGCTGAGGCCTGTGACCGCCGCACGTTTGGACATTTACATGGACTACTCTGCACAACAAAATGAAATGATGCTAATTTATTTTGGAGTCAAACTGTTCAACTGAGATAAAACTACTACAGAGACAAAGACATATACAACTTCTATTTGTTGTAACTGTAACAAACACAGTCTTTGCAGTGTGCACTAGTAACAAACTTCAAAGGTCATTCAAGAGTTAAGCCAAAGCAACCGAGATGAATTAGAAACAAAATGTCAGTAGAATTACAGATGATGTGTTCTAATGGGCATTTCTAAAATCCAAAAAAGCCTCGTATATACACAGAGTGTACGTGCGCTCCAGCTGTGCTTTGCTCTACTTTAGTGTAAAATGAGCGGAGATGGTAAGGAGAGGTGCTGAAACTGAGCAGACCTCTGGTGTAAAACCGTTTTATTTCAAAGCAGAATGCCAACCACAGGTTTGAAGTAGTAAACTAAACGTATGAGAAAGAACAGTTACATTTGTACATGGATATAAAACCAGTGAAACGAGGAGCCAAGATAGCAAACTGTAGCCACGTAAATGAGCTAGTCTAGAAAGAATCCAATCGTTGAAGGGACGGTGGAACAGAAAGGTGAACAGCACTCCACACAAATAGATTTCATCTGTGACACACTCCACATGGAAAGCCCTACTGTGGGATCACCTACCTATACCAACAGTGACAAACAACAGTTAAAAAAATAGCCCCCCAAACACACACACACACACACACCACACACACACACACACACACACACACACACACACACACAGAGCCCGGAAGTCCTCATTTGGCATCCAGCTTGGCCATTTCCTGGAGGTATATTCCGATGCTCTCGCTGTCGAACAGCACAAAGTAAATGTTTTTCAGAGAGGAGCTGGTGCAGGACACGAAGTGGTTGGAGATGGCCTTGAGGATGAGCTGAGCGGCGGTTTGCTTTGGGAATCCGTTCCTGTGAGGACCGAGGCAGACACAGCTGTTTGTGAGTACAGGGCGCAGCTCTCAACGAATCTGTCAGTACTGCAGACGTGTTCAGTCTACCTTTGCTATTAGACACACAGCAGTGGAGCTGCACGCATTTACTCGTACAGAGCCCACTGTGAGGCGCTAACACTGACACCGGATCAGCAGACACGTGTGTAAATGAGACAGTGAGATGTGTTTGTTTTTGCCCAAACATTAAAGTTCTGCAGCGCCACACTGTGGTCCTTGTGAGACGACTGTTAGCTACGGCCCTACGGCACAGAGAGCAGCACATCGGCACAGCTCACCACGAGGTCCACGGCTACATGCTGAGTGACGCTCACGCCTAACTCTCACGCAGCGAGCCACAGAAGGTGTGATAGAGACGCATCTATGAGGAGACGTAGCGAGTGTGTCGGCGTGGAGCTCACCGTCCAGCAGGCAGCGAGGGGAACGCCACAGACTTGAGCTTCTTCTCCTCCGCTGCTGACAGGCAGTTCTTCACAGTCTTCTCGAGCTGGTCCTCACACTTGTCTGAGCCCCACTGTGGGATGTTACAGTGGATGATAAAGCGGGCGGCCATCCCACTGGCCTGGCTCACTGCCACTGCAGGACAAACCACGTTAGAGTCTCGGTCACAGTCTAACCCAGTCTAACAGCTGATCTGTATGGACTCTGGTTCACTACGCCCTGCACTGATCACACTGTGTCATCACCCACATCCCACTGTGGACGTGGACTGATGCGGTGTTGTCACAGTGATGGCAGACGGCTGTCTGGGTTGTGTCCTGCACACCGTACCTGATGCTACCTCCAAAGGCCCTTGTGCTTTCCTCAGCTCCTTGACTCCTTCCAGGAACTCTCGACCTCCAGCTTTTTCCAGGGCGTTGCCTGAAAGACCAACACAGCAGCATGTGAGCACGAGGAAGCACGGAGGAAGCCGGCAACATTACATGAACCTGTCCTCCTTACCCACGCCGTCTTTGAGGTCCAGCTCTGCATTGGTTGGGTTAATTATTCCCTCCACCTTGATTGTTCCAATTTTACTCATTTCACTTTCTGTTAATGAAAGCTGTGGATTCACAAAGACAACGTGACAGAGTAACGAACAGCGTTGGGCGCTGTGACAACGTGCTGGTTTGGACGCAGCTTACCTTCTGTCCCAGAAAGAGACTCTTGGCTGACAGGATGGTGAAGCCATCCCCAGGACCGTCTTCCACTGTGGAGTTTGATACAGCCTCTTTGTCATTGTCTGTGCTCTTTGCCAGATGGAGAGAAAAATGTTCACGTACGTCATAATGAAACGTTAGCCAGATAATAATGAATGTGGCCTCTCTGTCCAACCCCGCAGCATTAAACCAGTTCTGCTTTACTCTGTGGTCTGACGTTTGCTTCTTCATGGTTTTCATTTCATTCACATCTTTGACACAAAGGTACAGAACACATGCTGGTAAAAGAAACAGCATCACTGGAGTGGAGCCTGAAGGCTGGCCACACGTCAGACTAAACCCACTGTAGGCCACGCTGCCCTGTGTGCGTGTGGTTCAGCAGCTGATCTCAGAACTGCTCACACAAGAGAAGAGGTTCAACACTAACACGTCCAAACTGTAACGTGGTCAGTTACTAGGACTAGTTACAGGAAGCTTTGGCTGGTTTTGGAGGTAAACAGCAGCGAGCCCTGGCTGAGAGGAGCAGCCCTATTATTGGCTGTCAGGTGGACACGGCTGTGGTTCACATGATCTCGATGGGGTTTAGGAGAAACAATGATTTGCATGTAAACTGTGATTCTTCTCCCAGAAGGAGAATCGTCTATAAAAACCATCTGAAACCTGGTGTAACATCAAGCTAACGGTCAGACACACACGGGCAGCGGCGACCACACTGTTGTGTTTGCACACAGCTGCCCCCTGCTGGACTGACCTTTGGCTTGCGCCCTCGTTTGCCTTTGACCTTTTTGAAGGTCTTGCTGGGCTTCTTGCTCTTCAAGCGTTCCTCCTGCTTGTCTGTGGCAGACGCCGGGCTGTCCACCTTCACCCGGCCCCCCCTCTTCTTGGACAGCAGCTCTGGGTGGATGCGAGGTAGAACCCCTCCGTTTGATATGGTCACTCCTCGCAGAAGCTAAAGGATGAAGCATTGTCATACATGAACTCACGACGTGTGTATGAAGAAAGGTTCTCTGCACACACACACACACACACACACACACTCATGGGAGATTTGATGGCTGCTGGAGGCTTGGTGGTTTGAGTTACAGCAGAGTTCAGCTGAAACGTTTATCGCCTTTACGTCTCAAACGTTTCATTACTAAATATTATTTTACTTAAGACGATCGAGTTGTGTGTCCAGGCCAGCTGTGAGAGTGCAGGTGGAGGCTGCACGCTCGCCTCAGTTTGCTCTCCAACACACTTTTTGCCATTTAGAGTGTTTGTAAAACTGGCTGCTGCTCGCTGGGCCGATGGTGAAAATAAAGGCTTAATCATATTCCTCAATAACACTTCATCATTGAAATGATGCTTAACTGTGTGGCTTCTTACATTATAGTCCAAACAGGAAGCTCCGGGGGGGGGGACACCGGGTCTACCCCGGGGGGGGACACACAGGGTCTACTCCGGGGGGCGGACACCGGGTCTACCCCGGGGGGACACACACCGGGTCTACTCCGGGAGGGGGGACACCGGGTCTACCCCGGGGGGGGACACACAGGGTCTACCCCGGGGGGACACACACCGGGTCTACTCCGGGGGGGGGGACACCGGGTCTACCCCGGGGGGGGACACACAGGGTCTACTCCGGGGGGCGGACACCGCCTCAGCTGACTCCTGTGTTGAGGAGCAGCAGCTCTACTCAGAGCGCTCACTCAGCAACAAAGCCACTCTCACACCGACTAACAAGAACAGGCCCAACACGGCTCGGGGTGCACCCGCAGCTCCATCTGGTGGCAGGTAGCTACATGACATTCAGGACAGTTTAGCAACCTCATCCTCCCGCTGTGAAGGAAGACATTGTCTGCAGCTCCAGACTGAGAGCCACTGGTGGGTATTTCAGGTGTTGTTTCTGGATAATCTGACCAACAGCTTCTGTAACTGAGAAAAGTAATTTCCCCACGGGGATCAATAAAGTATACATTATTATTATTATTATTATTATTATTATTAACTCACTGTAATCTGTGGGAGCTACGGTCCTGCTGAAGGTGATCAAATCATTACTTCACTCACTGACACACAAATCGAACCATAACTTTAATCTAACGTCTCTTCTGTCCCCCTCCATTAAAATGACACCATCATAAAATTAGAGATGGTTCATTTTTTTGCAAATAACCAAACTTTGAACTGGAGGAGGAAACCAAACACTGACAGGCACACAGCATTTATCATTAGGAACAGCAGACCAATCCCAGACTAGCACTGTGGCGACCCCTAGTGGAAGCAGCATCCAGTACTTTCTGTTTTTCATTCACCCGTTCGTAGAGGACATACATGTGAGTGTCCTTACATTCGTCCCAACAGCCACTTTAAACCACCCGACAGAGACGCGTCCACACAGAGACACTGTGGACGATGCCACAGCTGAATTAGCAGCTCTTTTTGCCTCCTTCTTGATTTCTTACTCTTCTGCATGTATGTTTAGGTTCATTTGCAATCCTAGCAATCCAAACCTACGGGCCCGTTATCTCTACAGTTAGAATGAGAGGAAGATGGAAGCCAGAGGGGAACATGGAGGCAGCGCGCCCGTCTGGAGCTGCTTCGGGATGAATTACCATATTTGATAGAAGCGTGGACTCTGGTCCCCACTAAAACATCCTGAAGGAAAATGTCCAGCAGCAGGTTCATGCCCTGAAGTTCAAGCGCGCACAGCAACAAGCATAAACCTCTAAGTGGAGGCAAAGGCTGGACTGAAATCAGACCAAGATGCTTTGGTTGGAGCTTGAACGGAGCCAGAATCCACACAGCTCGACGCGATATCATGATTAAAAACTGCATTTTGTATTTAGTTGGGTCGTCTTTCTCTAATGTTAACATTTGTTGGAAACATTTCAGTGTCTCCAGGTTTGTGCATATGAGTCCATCCATCACTGAGCTTCTCCTGGTTGGCAGGACTGAAAACGTGCATCCAATAGTAGACGAGCTTCAAGGTAAAACCTTCAACAAGCTTTAACGCAGGCACACAACACTCTGCACAGTCGTGTTTGCGTCTACGTGCGGATGTGTTTGCATAGCAGCAGGTGTCACTGTGTTACCTGGTTCAGCTCCTCGTCGTTGGCCACGGCCAGCTTGATGTGTCTTGGAGTTATTCTGCCCTTCTTGTTGTCCCGTGCTGCATTTCCTGCCAACTCCAAAATCTCAGCTTCCAGGAGAACAAACACATTGTGCAAACTCGTTAGGCAAACAGCGTTTAAGCACATTTACTGTCACGTCAGCACAAAACAAACTGTCCTGGGATGAAACTGCACCACTCGTTCCTTCTTCTTATCCTCAGACCATTTTGTTCCTGCTTGCTACAAACACAAAAACCCAAACTTCTTATACACAAAAATACACAAAGTCAAACTGGCGTCACTGTGGACGCCAGAGCTCACATGCATATTCCAGTTCACGGCAGGCTCGAGCCTGGAGTGGCGGCTTTAGTCTCCTGCAGATGTTGACAAAGTGCTTACACGTGTGAACGAGTTGTACCTACGCACACCTGTCTGCACTGCTCGTCCAGCTGTGGAGAAACGGCTACGTGAGACCTTCCCAAGTGTGTACCGGTCTGCCTCGTAGGGCTTGGCTGGATTCCCGCTTGATCCAAGCAGAGAGGAACTACCAGTGGGAGTTTCTGCTAACTTGACAAGACCAACAGCACCTGTGATTAAACTGTCCAGGTGAGCGGATGTGTGCATCTGCGCTTGTGTGTAGGATTCTGACTCTGCACTAGAAAAATCCAAAATTAGCTCAAACTTTTGCTCTAGATGATTTTTTGAGATGTACGAGTTCAAAATGAGCATGACAGTGTGCGGAGCGTCACACGACCACACTACGAACGGACTGAGTCGCACATCCGCGCCACATTCACACCAGCGCTGTCGTGACTCGCTAGCACTCACACACACGGATGCTCTGATGGACGACCTGGAGAACAGCTCAGGGTGACTATCTGGCCCAAGACTTGCCCCCCGGTGGGTGCCGGGGCTCGAACTAGCAACCTTCTAATCAGTAGACGACCCGCCTCCTCTACCTCCTGAACTGCAGACAGGATGTGACCTACTGTCACATCCTGTCACGTGTCAACCTGTTGGACACACCCAGCTGTCTATATAACTCCACTCTTGTACCACCAGACTGAGAACGAAGACGCTCGTAAGTTAACTTTTAACTGATACGGTTAAAACGTTAACTTTCGTCACTTGAATGTATATTTTGTGTTACGCGACATCTTTTAGAAAACAGCGATACTCCGACCTTGGCTGCATTAGAGATGTAACATCCTAGCACTGGGATTTGATCCATTTTTGTAATTTTCAGTTTATATTTTTGTTGTTTTGTTCAATTCATTTAAAATCTATAGTTGATTAAAAGATACATTTCAACATGTGTCAGTTTAAACAGGTGAAATATTTACTGTTACAGGCTCCTCCCTTATTCACACGTGATTTGATCTGACACAAGCACCGCCACATTCAGGGCTGCTCCTGGGCCCAACCAACAAACGTGGCACATTTAAAGCTGGTAGCATGTTTTAAAGAAGCCGAGACAACAAAGTAGTGAAAACGAGGCGTAAAAATAAAAAACTAGGTTGTTTGGGAACAGGTCCAGGTCCTATGACCTCATCAAGGTTAAAAACATAAACCCTGACACGCTGTCAGTGTGTGTGATCTCACAGGCTCATTCTAACTGTACACACTGCAGTCGTTACACTCTACAGTAAAATAAGAGTTTCTCAGGTTAAATGTCAATCATAAATATGTAACCTCTGTGACATTCTTGATATTTATAATTGAGCGATTAGTGCTTTTTCTTCAATCTGTAAACTTTGTAATATTACTTATTTCTGTTACCGATATAAAGGCGATTCAGATCTCTGAATGTTGAGGCTGAATCTATTTATTACACAAATGATCTCCGACCACTTAGATAAGCCACAGCACACTGAACACACTCCTGTGCTCTTACATCCCCTGAGGTTGTTATGCATTACGCTCGTGTAATTCTAACTTACCTGCCAGGTACTCAATGACAGCTGCCATATACACAGGAGCCCCCATGCCAATGCGATATTTGTGCGTGCCAATGCGCAGATACCTCATCATGCGCCCCACCGGGAAGATGACGCCTGCCCTGGCTGAACGGGACAGCTTGGTAGCCTTCTTCTTTCCTCCTCTGGCTGACATGTTTCTCTGGACACACAGCCACAGCAGCCAGTGACTAACACAAACATGCTAATATAATGACGCTCTTGTTAGCAGGATGCTAACAACACAATAATTTACTGAACCGCAGTGCGACCGGATGAATGCAGCGGCGACCACACGCCACATTTGAACTGTAAATGTATGAACCGTTTTCCATGATAGAACCACAGAGACACCCGAGCGAACATGAAAGATCTACCCTGGGCCTGTCACTAGGCAGATGGCCCCGCCCCTCCCTGAGCCTGGTGCTGCGGAGCTTGCTTCCTGTTAAAACGCAGTTTTTCCTTCCCACTGTCGCCAAAGCGCGTGCTCACAGGGGCTCGTTGGTTGTTGGGGTGTTCTCTGTATGATTGTAGGCTCTACATTACAATATAAAGGGACTTGAGGCGACTGTTGTTGTGATTTGGTGCTGTATAAATAACATTAAATTGAATTGAATTAAATAGAGTTCGACAGATTTCACCTGGAAACCGTACATTAACACATATTACCCACACAAATTCAACCACAAGTCACCCGCGAGTTATTCTTTTACAGCTTTTATACCCGAGCACGCATTTGTTCAGCTGTCCCCACATACACGATGTTCAGGTGAGAGCACGGTTGTTTGTGACGTCACTCAGGTGGCGGTGACAGAGTTTTTCACTTTAGCTGAGTGCGCTTTCATTTAACATCCTTTTACTGAGGAGCGAGGACACCGGCACGCGTGTGTGTGTGTGTCATAGTGAAGGACACTGTGTTTGTTTTCCACACCACATGATGCCCGGACACGTTATTGATGTGCTGCGGCCTGCATCAGCGCCGCTGGAGTTCACGCACATCGTTCCCACGTAGTGCAAACGGACACAGCATCACGTCGCTCGTGTTAATAGTGGGGATTGTGTATGTGCGTGTAGTGCGCGGCGAACGGAAAAAGAAGGCAGCGCGACCTCAGTATGTAGGCTAACGTTACTGTACTGAGCTACGTTACAGCCAGCCGAGAGACAGCTTCCCCACGTAGCCACACAGCCTCACTTTGACGTTTGGCTTCTTCAAACTGTCGGCAGCCGGTTTCGCTCCGCCGTGAAGTGTTTTTATTTGTTCGCAGGAACGAAGCGAGCGGACATACGGCGGATGTTAGCTAGGTCCGCTCGGCTACATGCCGCCGCTTTACGTTTAATGGTTCCGCGCACGTCCCGCGTGTTACTGTACACCACAGACATGAACCCGAAGCAGCCCTTTCTCCCTAGCAGTCCCACCCGCCCCTGCTTTCTGCGTGGACGCTCCGAGACACGGAAAGTAAAGCGTCGATCCGGATGTGCGCTGAGCCATGAAACATCAAATAAAGCCCAAGTTTCTACCTGTTTGTCTAACGTGAATCAGCGTGAACGTGTGATGTCCCTGTGCCGCTACACACGCTGCGTGCTGTTTTGCCGTCCTTGTGTCTAACAGTCGAGGTTCCAAAGCTTAGGAAAAAAATCCCAGAGTGCAAGCAGGAACAGCGTAGTGTGGTCGGAGGCTGGCTCTGTGCTACTGATGCTGCAAAGGGGAAAAATTCAGCTGAGGGAAAATCCTGCAAAAACGCCCCCCTACCAGCTCCAACGGAGACCCACGCAAGGCAAAGCGACTACGGGTATAATCCACAGTAGCCACAATAACAACATCAAACGGCTCCACGGCAAGCCTGCGAGTAACGTCCCCGGCGTTTCTCCTCGTTTCTGAGTTATGGAGTGAAGGCCTGTCTGAGTGGAATGAAACAGGAAGTGAACATCTGTCCTTAAGCATCCAGAGCGAGCGACGGAATCAGATCATCCTAGTAGGAGTCACAGCAGTCAATCACATCATTTGACTCGATGTTTCACAGCCTACAGATGCAGGACAGACACATCCACCTAATGAAGACCAGGACCCATTATCACGGATTTGCTGTTGTTTCTTCCTGACATCAGCAGAAGCTTGCTAGTGTTGACTTTTACAAACATTACACGTGAGGATGTGGAGTCAGCTCCTGTGTCCAGTGTGATTGTGTGCAGGCTCAGCCTACAGTCCTACTGATCTGCACACTTGTTCATGTCAGTTCTGGAAACGAGGTTTCCGTTGGTATTAAAAGCAGCTATAAATGTACCGACAGCAGTAATGACACCAGTGACCAGTGATGCAACGCTCTGCTTTCATTTTAGTGTCACACTGACACGGAGCGTTTTTGTGTATGTTTGTGGAACATAGCATCCAAACATGGTATTAGTATGTTATAGTCTACTCGATAAAAGAAGGTTTTTTAATAAACAAGCTGAAGTACAGATCACCATGTGCTAGATGACAGGAACGATGGACTGGCATCATACACGGGCGGCACCGTTGCCTCACAGCAAGACGGTCCTGAGTGGGATCACATTATCGATTTTAAAATTGATTTTAGCTTTAATAAAGTGATATTGATTGAAACAAATTTTAAATATAAATTCATTCATTCAAACACCAGGTTAAAGCTGCTTAAACCAAACAGCTAAAAAAGTGAATGAAAGCAGCTACACGGATTCAGCACAAAGACGTAAACACAGAGCGCGACCCGCCGACGCATCAGAGTCAGTGAGCGGACGGCTTTCTCCCCCGACGGCGCGTACACGGACACGCCTCACAGGCTCACAGGTCCTGATGCGTCGGGTCGGCGCTCTGTCGTTTTTGTACTACTTTCTGATGCTGCAGGTTTCATTGCTCTCCAACCAAAACGCACTGAACCAAAACTACGCTTCACATAAACATCCTCATGAATTCACTCTGACTTTTGCTGGTTTGCTTCCACCACCATATAAACTCTCTGTGTGTACTTCAGGAACAGTTTCCATCTCAAATCTCTGTTTTCTG
>VUQR01020033.1:0-10419 GCA_015108515.1 Hemichromis elongatus
CACAGTTTAAACTCATGTGGGGTTAGGGTCACTGGTGTTTCTAAATTACCCACAAGTGTGAATGTTAGTGCAAATGGTTGTTGTGTTAGCCAGTTTGGCGACCTGTTCACGGTGTACCCTACCTCTTGCAACCCTAAAGATAAGAGGATAGATGCACGAAATTGTTATAAATTACCAATAAGTATTTTTGTTGGACTAACGTAATTTGCATGGGTTGGATCAACTCAATTAAATTAAGTTTGATTCATGTGTAGTAAATAACTTGATTCACTATTAATTAATTAAGTTGGTCCAACTCAAGTACGTGAAGTTGGAATAACAGAATTGCATAATGCTAAAATAAAGCAATTTAATTATGTGGAAATTTTTTCCATGATTTTTTTATGTTCATTCAAAGAGTTATTTTTTTTGAGTGCAGGCCATGTGGGTCTTTACTTTCAATGGAACAGTGGTGACAGAGTAGAACTGTTTGTGATCTCAACACATTTGCCCAGGCTCCCACAGACAGACACCTTCTGCTCCTTGAAGGTTCAAATCTCCAAACATCAAAAGAGTGAAATACATAGGAGTCATCATATATGGTGCGCATAAGGAACAGAGGTCATACAGAGGTCAGAGGGTGCCCTGGGAGATGGTGACTTGGTGCAGAAATGAGCGCACAGAATGTATAGTTAAAGTGTGATTTGTAGCTATAAGCACTTGGTATGCTACAAAGAGAAGGGCAGACAGTACAGGTAGCCTGACAGGAAGAAAACGCTGAAGGAGAGTTGTTGTGGAAATGCAGCTGGGGCCAAAGCAAGCAGATTCTGCCATCACCAGCACTCGGTCGGTTTTTCTGTCTCTGACTCTCGCTCTGATATTCACAGTCGGTCTCAGTGGTTGGCCTGCCATGAATGCTCAGATCCCCATGTGGTGTTACCGGGGATTTCATCCTGTGTGTGTGTGCATGATTTTTATTTATTTATTTATTTTTATAATGCCAAAAGAATCATTTGGTAGCTGTTTCCAAGGTGACCTGCAGCTGTACATGGATCTGTTGTTTTGCAGCTTATTATGCGGGATCAAGAAAAACAAAGGGGGTACAAGTGTAATAAGGCTTTGTGGTTGCGTGTGTGTGTGTGTGTATTTGTTTGTGTGTGCGACACGCTGTTGACTGCATTTAATGGCCTGGGCCGTGAAATATCCCATCTACTTTCATGACAGACCTCATAAAGCTCTGTTTGCAAAGATGGAAAGGCCTTGTACATGGCTCAATGCAGAGCTGCCATTCAGCATTAATGGGCCTGTTAACTCTGCATGATGTCCGTGACTGTGTGCGTGTGTAGGTGTGTGTGTGCATTCGTGCTTGGTGACAGTTGCATCTTTTAGGTGTTGAGGTACTTCAGAATCTGGAGGGCGACTGAGTGAGCACACCTAGAAGACGAAGAGATAAATGTATTTGACAGAGAGACGGAGATGTACGATAAATATTCTGTGAGCACACATCACATTTCATTCAGTTTACCTCGCTTAACTCTGCTCGGCTTCTCCCCCATGTGTCCAAGTGCGAGGAGTAGAGGGAGGAAGAAAGGAAAGATTTTGAGTGCTTTGATGAGCAGTTTTCCTTGAAAATCTAAAAAGACCAGAAAACAAAAAGAGTCCCAGCAGGATTTAAAAACAGTGCGACCATCAATGAGTCTCAGCACAACAAAAGTCTGTCTTACATTCATACTGTTGACAGTTCCCATTCCCTTAAGTGAAAATTGTACACCACAGAAATAATCGTTGTAGTATCTCTAATGCATGCTTAAAATCAGAAACTGGCACATCAGAGGCTGTTGTTACAATTTAAATGTCATAAATCTTCCTAAAAGAAATCAACTCCTCTGAAACGATTAAAGTTTAATGTGATGAAGGATGATTTGGACGATGAGTGGGTGCTTATAAAAAGAAGCTGATAAAATATTGGACCCTTTATCTACCTCATGGTGGTAAATCACTTAACTTTGCAATTCATTGCTCTGTTTTTGTATGTGATGGCTGCCTTTTCTCACAGCTTTATGTCAGCAAGAAGTTATAGATCAGAAATAAAAACTAATCCTAATTTAGCTCCTGTGGTCTCTGGAATCTCTCTGTGAGGATGGCGTACTGTGGTGACATGTATTTTTGTTTGAATGTTTCTGCCTTCACAAGCATATGAACTCAAGTAGCGTACCATTCTTAATCCAAAGGGTTTAACGTGATGTTGACCCAGCTTTTGCATTTATAACAGCTTCAACTCTTCTGCGAAAGCTTTCATCCTGTTTAGGAATGCTTATGGGAAGTTTGGACCATTATTCTAAAAGCCCATTTGTGAGGTCAGACACTGATGTTGGACAAGAAGCCCTGGCTCACAGTCTTTGATCTAATTCAGCCCAAATGTGTTCTATGTTCTAGGTTGAAGTCAAGACTCTGTGCATGCAGGTTAAGTTCTTCCACACCAAATCCATCCAGTCATCCAGGTTTTTTTGCACCTTACTTTGCGCACTGCTGTTCAGTCATATTAGAACAGGAAGCGGGCATCTCCAAACTGCTGCCATGTAGTTGGGAACATAAAGTTTTCCAAAATGCCCTGGTATGCTGAAGCATCAAGAGTTCTTTTCACTGAAACTAAGGGATCAAGCCAAACTCCTGATAAACAACCCAACACCATAACCCCCCTCAACCAAACTTTATTCCTGGCACAATACAGTCAGTCCTGTTCTAGCAACCACCAAACGCAGAGTTGTCAGATGGAAAAGAGTGATTTTAGTTCCAAAGCACACGTGTTCACTGCTCTAGTAGAGAGTAGCACGTTTTACACCACAGTGTCTGGCACTTTTTATTGCACTTTGTGATTTAAGGCTTGAATCCAGCTGCTCGGCCATGGAAACCCATTCCATGAAGCTCTCTGCACACTGATCTGTAGCTAATCTGAAGGTCACGTGAAGTTTGGAGATCTGTAGTGATTGACTCTGTGGAAAGCTGGTGACCTCTGCCCACTACGTGCCTCTGACACTGCTCTGTAATTTTATGTGATCTACCACTTTGTGGATGAGTTGCTGTCATTCCATATAAGCGATATGGGAGGCAGTTTTTTGTAACACCACTAACAGCTGACTGTGGCATATTTATTTCAGGACTGGACTTGTTCCACATTTGGCTACCTATCATGGTACCACGCTGGAACTCACTGAGATCCTAAGACCATTCTCTCACAGATGTTTCTAGAAGCAGCCTGCATGCCTAAGTGCTTGATTTTATACACCTGTGGCCATGGAGGAGATTGGAACACCTGAGTTCATTTATTTGGATGACTGACTGCATAGTCTTGGCACCATCTCTCAGACATTGAATGGACAGTTGCTGCCATCAGCTAGTTAAACATCAAGGAACATCGAACACAATCTGCTAGGAAAACAAACGCCAGTATACATTATTATGCTTAAAATGCAGCTTATCAAATCAAAAATACTCAGTGGCAACCAAAAGCTTGGGTCTTATAAAAGAAAGGTTAATGTTGCACCTTGTCTGTGGACTCTGTTGTTCTCCTGCACTGGGAGTCTCTAAATGTGGGCCTGTTTGACACACTCGATGCTCTGTTGCTGTTCAGTAAACTAGGAGATCATCCACTGCTTGGCTAAATAAACATAGAAATAGAAGTATGGTATCCAGGTACACCTTAATCCCTTTTAGTGTTTTTCTCCATATCAGTTTTTATGACATCAACATTTATGTTGCCTACAAGTGACTAAAATAAGCCATTTTTAGGAAATAAAGAACATCTTTTATTTTGCTTTTCTTAATATAATCGAGGATATCAACTTACCAAAAGCATTGACAGACCAGGCAGCGTAGCATGTGCACTGGTTGTTTCTCTTCTACTAACCTGTTATAAGAGAGAAAAACACAAATTATACATTATTAATTCTTTGTATAATCTTTACCAAGATAATCTTGCTTATGAGAAAAGCCATATTGAAGCTCAAATCATGTAAGTAAATGAATTTCCATTTCATTGCTGCCCTGTAGGTTAATAGGTGTCACTGTTGTGGCTGCAGGGCACATTATTTAAAAGTTTTTACAAACTATGAGAAGTGATAAGAGACGGGAGAGGCTGAGTCATTTTATTTTGCATTGAGAATGAATAAGTAGAGAAAATGTGCCTCAAGGCAGGTGAGTCCCTGATGGATAAACTCATCAGCAACACTGTGTTGCCTAGCAAAGTGTCATTGTATATACGAAACTGCAGGCTGTCTTTGGTCGCATGTCTCGATGATGCTTTCCTTTGATATTTTTTGCTGTAAGCGTGACAGTGGCGGCTTTGCTTATTGAAATCATTGCTGCTTCACTTTTTATTTGTTTATTTGTGTTGCTCAAATGACGGAAAAGCCTGCAGTGCAGGTTCTCCAAACGGACAAGAAATGGGAGTGGCTTGAAGGAATGAAGCTTATTGCCAAGACATTTTTAAAAGACATCTCCTCTCAGTTTAATTTTTGAACAGGGATCTGTATTGCAGGATCTTCTACATCCTCAAAGGTAAAGACTTATGAGGCTGACCAACTGGTCAGTTGCAGTGTTGGACCAACATTATTACTAGGTGCAGGAACAGCACCACCAGGATATCAGATTGTGTTCATCTTGGGGGTAGACGTTGTACCACCGCTATGTGTTAGCTCTCTCTTTTTCATCCACCTGACATCAATGTTTCTTGGTGTTTCTGTTACATTACTTAGAAACTATTTAACTTCTAATCTTTTGTCTTGACTCCCTCTTTGACACTTACCTTGAACCCCTGCCCTCCAACATGGTCAGCTCATTGTCCTTCAGATTTCGGAACTCCTCCAAGACAGTAGGAGGCATTTACTGTTTGCTGACCCCGACCTTCCTGCAAAATATCTCTATATTTTTTCCTTATAAAGAGTTCTTTAGCATCCCCCGCTCTTCAGTGCTCTGGTATTATTCTGGACATAATGATGGATAAGAGCCTGTCTGTCTCTTTCAGCAAGTCTACACATCACCTTCCTCCACATATATCATAGACTCAAAAAAATAAAACACTTCAGGTTCAAACAGCTGTGAAATATATGGTTGCACCTGTGCTGCTGTGGGGCAACACCACCAACAGTCCACGAGACAGATGTGCAAAAACTTGAAGAGCGTCTGTCAAGGTGGGTCCAATGCTTTATTACTTTTTAACAGAAATGCTACCTGTCTCCTCCTGAACCAAAGGCAAATATACCCTCTCCTTAATAAGTCAAATCCTGAGTGATTTTGTTCTAAAGTTCAAATCCTTCGTATAGGTTTTATTAATGTTTGCAGTTTTTAGTTTGTTTGTTTTTTGAATATGCTCGTCACCACGGCAACAGTTCCCACATGGGTCTGGCTATTGCAAACAGTGCGGAGATCGCCCTAATTTTAATATGATGCATATTCATCTCATCTCTGCGACATGCAGATAGAGCACAGAGTGAGTGGAGGGGGATGATGGAGCGCCGGGGAGAACAGCAGACACAGACGTAGGCTTGTATAAGTAAAGCACCCAAGCACACACACCAGGGGGAAATAGAGGTGCTACTGACAGCTGTGATTTGTTGAATGAGGATTGTCAGCGCCACACTGAAATACTAAACTGCTCGCCGTGTCATATACCATCTGAGGGAATTAGGTTCATCACCATGATCTGAGACCAGATGTGATCCCAAAAGTCAAAGGATGACAAAATGATAAAATGAAGTGCAGTGCCTGTGCTGATGTAAATTAAGTAAAACACTGTGGGCTATGTTTTTTTTTTTAAACAGTTACAGAACTAGCTGAGGCTTCAACAGAGGACTAAGTGGCTTTAAGCAGACAGCCAGTGCATGTATTTGAGGTCAGGGCGGTGGCTTGCATTGAAGATCTTTTTAAAATGTCCTTTCTTAGCGTGCCAGCGTATGTGTAGAGTAAGAATGAGCCCGAATAACAGCCACGGGAATCAGCAGATCCAACTTCTGCCACCTTTTAGGCACTGGAACAAATCTGTTTTTCAATAGAAAGGCAATAAACGCAGTTCTAGATCAAGCACAAGAACAACATCGATGACAAAGAGTTAGCAGATCTCTGAACAATAAGAAAAATATCTAATTATGTTTCAAGTTTTCCACTTTGCATCAGTACAGAACAGCAGGTAAGATGTTAGGTAAGATGTTTTGCCCCACACAAGCATGGAAACTTGCCAATTCAATGTGATTTGTTTGGGTGATTTGAATACTTGTTAGAGCAGCCGATGATTTGTACAGAGGCAGATAAGGAGTAGGAATAACAAGGAGCAGGAAGAGATCAAGAGCAGAGAAAGCGAGAAAATGGAGACAGAAAATTGAAGTGACAAGAGGAAGATGAAGTTAAAAGATGAAGTGAGGGAGGCTAATGAGTTTCTTGCTCTTAGCAGAGAAACAAAATTATATAATCTCTTTTTTTTTATTTTTTCAGAAGTGGGTGTAAACATCACTGTGCCATCTACTAACCAAGCATTCATTATAATCAGCCGTTTATTAAGGGTCAGTTTGCACAATCATTTGAAACTGACTATTAAAGCAACATCCAGATGAAGCAGAAGCAAAAACTGGTCTTGTGATGTCAAACACAGTTATGCACGTATTTCTTTATAGGCAGGGACGAGGAAATTGGTTTTGAGAGTGCAATCAAGGAGAGCACGAAACACGCAGAAAACAAAATGAGGACAAAACACTGGTGCAGAGCGACTACGGGGCCAACGGAGCAGCTTGAGGTTGATCAGAACAGATACTGTGCAGAAAAAAGCATTAAAGGCAAGAAGCCAGTGATAAAGGTTTCTAAAACAGTGTTCGCAAATCAAATTACTGTGCAGACCAAGCAGTGACAGATAATGAAGCGGCAGAAAGACACAAAAATAAACCCAGTGGAGTTTAAAAAACAATGCAGTCAAATGCAGCTGTGAATCAGCATTAAACATTAAACAAAATCCATCTTTGAAACTGTGATGATGTGTAAAGAAGTTTAGAAGTTCAATAAAAAGTGCATTTAAATATTTAATTTAATTAGAGATTAAATGGGAATGACATTTCAGCATCTCATAAACCTTTTTAAGGAAGCCAAAAAAGGCTTATTGGATATGTACCACTGTCTGCTTCTATAATCTAATTAATTAAAGTCATTCAGATACCCACATGGTGACAGAAAGAACCATGCTACAAGCTTGACAATGAGCCAGGACTGTACGGGAATAAGAAGTAAGAATAAAGTGTGTCCTTGTCTTTTTCCTTGGCTTTCCCTCCCATTAAAGTCTCTGTAGACGCCGACCAGAAGCCTGCACATCTTCAGACCTTTGCTTATAAAGATTGAGCTCAGTTCAGGTTTTTTGCCGACTTTGTAGCATCGTTGGATACTTATCTACTGCCAAGGAGTGCAGTTTAATCATGAGCTGTGTTGTCATTCATGTTTAATGTTGTTGGGCAGATCTAAGATCATCTTTTAAACTTTTAGATAATTAAATGGCCTGAGGTGTTTTTGGCCCTGAGGCTTAGATGCCACTCGATTAATGTATAAACTGGGCTTTTTGTGATAAGAATGACCATTACTCTTCCCATATTCCTGATGCAAATGTCAAGGGAATAAAGAGTCAGGTACAACTAAATCAAATTAGTTTATCTAACAGTGCTAAAAAACAATAAGCAATGTGTACATAGATGTGAAAAAGTAAATTAAGAATGATCGACTCACCAGGAAGTGAAATAAGTGTATTCTTTTAGTACAATTTAATGGTCAATACAATGGAAGTGTAAAAATAATGAAGTGGTACATTAGCAAAACTTAATAAAAGATGATGTCTATGCTGCATGTTAGAGTTGGCCAGCAGCATTGACAAAAGTCAAGCGCATCCTGGCATCAGTTTTGTTTTCAGTGCAATTACAGCTTTGATTTGTTTAGCTGTAATTTTTTTCACTTACTAGCTTGCTGACATAAGGCGAGAGGTTTATTAACGAGAACCAACCATCTCTGAAGGATCAGTGGAATCGCACAACTTCCTGTCATCAGTATGTTTATATTGTTTCACATTATATAGAAACCAGTGGCTATAGTCTGATGACAAGTCGGGTTTGTGTTAATCTTATTTTTCGGTTTGTTTGTTTACTTGACTGGCAAATAGAAAAGAAGGCAATCATCCCTCCAGGCTAAGTGATCAAATGACATCTGCTAGCTCCTCTGACATGGTTATTACACCCTGACAGGTGCTGTTACATGTCAACACAGAACTTTCTTTCCAATAAAATATTATTGGTCAGCCAGTTATTCAATTCAATTTAATCACAAATCACAACAGCAGTTGCCTTAAGGCAATGATACAGAGAAAACCTGAGTGATCAAACAACTCCTTGTGGTGGAGTCCACCTGGTGACAGTGGGAAGGAAAAACTCCCTTTTAACAAAAAAAAAACCTCTGTCAGAACCCGGCTTAGGAAGCGTCAGCCATCTGCTGTGGCTGGTTAAAGGTGAGGGGAGGAAGACAGGACAAAAGACACAGTGGAAGAGAAGTGAAGAAATACTTTTGGATTTTGGAGAATTATATACTATATACACTTCATTGCATCATCATTATTATTACTATTAGCAGTAGCAGTAGTAGTAGTAGCATGTTTCCTGCAGGCTATATACTAAGTTTGGCTTCCTTTTGAGGAGGAAGAGGTTTTTGAACACCTGTTGGAAGAAATATTGAAAAATGAGCCCCTGTTTTAGGCAGCCTCGCAGTCACTAAATGTGTAAGTAGGTTTACTCGTGGCTTAATTTGCAGCATGCAAGTGTTGCATGTAAAGCACATTTTTAGCCCAAATTGTTTTTAACAATGGGGCTGCAGAGGGAAAGAGCTCCAATTTTCTACAATTTGTGACACACTTTTCCCTCTTTGCCCAAATGAAAGACTTCTGTAAATAGCAGCAAGAGAGCACATCATGCAGGGGGAAAAGTTCTCTGATGATAGTTGAAACCATTTCCCTCCTTTCCACCCACACCACACTGTGAGAACAAATGAATGTCAAAGAGGTGCCCACAGACTTCCCTACTGGCATAATATTACGCAATTTTGAGGGAATGAAATCCTTCAAATTGTCAAAACTTCTTTTGTCTTCGAGTTGCACACTTGAACGGCAAAAGTTGACGCTGATCCCTTTAGCTTTAACTCAGTTATGTCTTTGGATGTAGAGGTAATTGCAGGAGATATGCATATACATTTAAACAAACTAACTTAAAACTATTATTTTGATATATAAAATAACATTTTATTTATTAAATATAGGCATCGGTGACGACACGTTAAAAGCTCTGCGGTACAATGATTGACCTCATAAAATTTATATTAATAAAGGAAGAAATTCAGATAAAAAAGAATAATATATATTTATAACTTAATGTAATTAAGATGGGAACTGTAACACTAAGATGAAATATTAGTTGATTAATATCAAACATTATGTGTAAGTGGTGAACTCTGAGGGGGCGGCATGGCTTTGCGACATTACTGGCACTGATCAGCAGGGGGCAGTCGAGCGCCGGAGCTCAAAAGTCAGAAATGTGTGAAATAGGCTTTCAGTCAGCACTCTGGTGGAGGGGAAAACACAAATACAGAGGCCAGCCTGTCCATCATGCTCGACAGGGTAATGATGTCACACCGCTGGGCACGCTGCCACGCACCTAACAGCCACCAGCCTTGAAGGAGTGCCCCTGATTCAAACACACACACACACACACTCGTACATAGGAGGTCCTTGATCAATTCACACTCTATCGCCCTTCTTTCTGACTCTCAGGCAAACACACATACACACACACTTTTCACTATCACAGTTTGGTCACTTGAGAGGTAGCTACTAATGGACGCTTTGAGTGAACCACCACTGAAGAAGTCAAGAGGTGTTGCTGAGCTAAACTACCTAATCCATTAGATGCACTTCGGTTGTCAGTGGGGTTAGAAGTTTGATAAAGTATTTTTTCAAAATATGTTTGTTAGAAAGAATTTTAGAATGAGGACACACATTTTCATGATCAAAATCAAAGATAAATCATTGCTAATATGAATTGTACAACTCTAAAAAACCGCTGATCACTGTGTTTGTTCTGTGTGTTGAGCTATCTCTGCTTAATATGTTTGTCTGTATGGTCCAGGTCATGCTGTTGCCCTTGTTTGCCAGGGGCACCAGATGGTACGTCCACATGAGTTGGCCTGCCTAGAGGGCCTCCATCCCCCCATCGCACAGCACTGATGCCGACCCCAAGAAGCACCCTGCTCCACGATGCCTCCACACTTTAAACTAGCTCTAAAAGCACATTGATGAATGTAAACAAGACCAAGACCATACATAGACCACTGACTTAGACCAAGTCCCGTAAATTCCCAATGTAATGTTTGGAATAT
>VUQR01020035.1:0-13396 GCA_015108515.1 Hemichromis elongatus
TGTATGATGTTTAATTTAGCACAAAAAGTGCTGTCGTTTACTCTTAAAAGAGCACTCTCCCAGGTCTCCTCCTCTAAGTCCACCCCCAGCTCATTCTCCCAGTCTGCTTTGATCTTTGACATTGTTATGTTCTTAAAGGAGGCGATACAATTACTAATTCTTGCTATCAGGCCTTTAGGCTTTAATGTCAGTTTCAACAGATCATCTACAGCAGTAAATGGAGTTATATTTGGAAAGTCAGGGTTATATTGCTGAAGGAAATGGCGAACTTGAAAGTATCTAAATAAGCTGGACCGAGGGAGGTCAAATTTGTGTGACAAATCCTGAAAACTTGCAAAAACACCGTCTATGTACATGTCCGAAAAGTTATGGAGGCCTCGTCTCTGCCAAAGAGCAAATTCAGAGTCTAATCTGGCAGGAAGGAAAATGTGATTATTGTGTATAGGGGTTAAATGGAAATGGAATCGAAATTGAGCCCATATTTTAAGGGTGTTAAATAACGATAATACTGGTGGTGTGCTGCCGTGAGGAAATTGGAAGGCTGGAGGTGACCAAGGCTCTAAGAGAAGTGGAGATGCAAGACGCCGCTTCGATTTGGCACCAGTCTTCATCAGGGATGTTGAGCCAGTATGATTTTTTTGAACATTTGAGGCCCAATAATAATGACTAAAGTTTGGAAGGGCTAAGCCGGCTAGGTTTTTAGGCCTCTGTAACAGATCCAGGCGTATTCTAGGCTTTTTCCCATCCCATATAAATGAGATCAGAGCTTTATCAATAGATTTAAAAAATAAACTTGGAAGGTAAAGTGGGATACACTGAAAAAGATAAAGAAACTTGGGGAGTATATTCATTTTTATACAGTTTACCTTCCCTGCCAACGATAAATGAAGTGGTTTCCATTTCTTTAAGTCTGATTTGACCTTTTCAAGTAACGGACAAAAATTTTCTTCATAGAGATTATGCATTTCTCTTGTTATATTTATGCCTAGATATTTAAAGCTGTTTTTGGCTATTTTGAAAGGTATAGCACTGTTCTGTAATTGAAGAGCCAGATCGTTAACAGGATAGCACTCGCTTTTACTAAAGTTCAGTTTGTACTCAGAGAAGGAACCAAAGCTGCTTAAAATGTGAATAATATTAGGGACAGATGAAACAGGGTCAGATACGTAGATTAATAGATCATCTGCATAAAGGGACACTCTATGCTCTTTATCCATCCTATGGATACCTGCAATTGATGGCAAGGTTTTGAGTGTGATAGAAAGGGGCTCTATGGCCAAGGCAAATAACAATGGACTGATTGGACAGCCCTGACGGGTACCCCTTGTCAACTTAAAATAGCGTGAACATTTACCATTTATAATTATAGAGGCTTTGGGTGATGTATATAAAAGGCTTATCCATGAAATAAAATTGGGGCCATAACCAATTTTTTTTAAACAAGCAAATAAGTAACCCCATTCCACCCTATCAAATGCTTTCTCTGCATCCAGCGCGATAACCACCTCAGGTACTACACTGGATGCAGGAGAGTGGATGACATTTAGGAGCCGACGGACATTCGTAAATAACTGACGGCCTGGAATAAAGCCAGTTTGGTCAGCAGATATTACGTCGTGGATTGTGGTTTCTAGGCGTAAGGCAAGAGCCTTTGCCAGGATTTTTACATCACAGTTTAGGAGTGAAATGGGACGGTATGAACCAGGGTCTGTGCGGTCTTTACCTGATTTCAGCAAAAGGAAAATAGATGCTTCAGTCATTGTCTGTGGAAGTGACCCTCGGGACAGAGAATCATTAAAGACGTCAAGTAAAATTGTTGTTAGCTTATCAGAAAATTTTTTATAGAACTCAATGGGATACCCATCGGGGCCCGGTGCCTTGCCATTCTGCATCACCTTTATTGCAGTACTTATTTCTACATGATTGAGTGGAAGTCTCCCATTTTGACCTTGGGATTTCCAGGCAGTATTCGGCACAGATATTTCTGTAAACTATGCTGGCCACTTGGTTATGGTGTTCCATGTATGCCTTGCCTGCTAGCATCTTGCACCCTGCTGTTATGTGCTGGATAGTCTCAGGGGCATTTTTACACAGCCTGCACCTGGGGTCTTGCCCGGTGCCTCTATGGATCTTGTGCTTAGGGCTTGTTCCTGTGCTGCTATGATTAGTGCCTCTGTGCTGTCTTTCAGACCAGGTTGTTGGTGTCATATACCGTGCAGGGGCCTGTCCTTCCATGATGGTTCCTCGTCTTCCTCCTCTTTCTTGGGTTTCTGCTGCCTGAGGTATTCGCTGAGCACGCTGTCAGTTGGGGCCATCTTAGCGATGTATTTGTGGATGTTCGTTGTCTCATCCTAACTTTGAAATTCATGTAGATGCTAAAAAAATATATATATATATGATCATCTGTTCATTCAGTCAGATCATCTACATAAGCTTTTGTTAGCTTCTAGGTCTATGTTAGCAAGTGATTTTGTAATTAATTCACATATTGATTTAGTACTTTGGCTCACAGAAACCTGAATAGTTAGTTTAACTCCCTCGAGTCACACTAACTGTTAAAGTCCTCAATGCACAGGCTGATGAGAAGGAGAGGTGTAGCCAATGTGATTGATGATTTAACGCAGGTGTTACATCTGAGAAGGGAAACCCTCCTAAAATCGGACGGAGCAGTGGAGCAGCCAAGGGAATAGACAGACATTAAAACTATATGGCTAAAATATAATTTATCATCTTTAAACAGTTAAAAATGTAAAATGAATTAAAACAACCCTGGCCAGGGAAAACACACAATAAAAATCAATAAAAACACAAACATTAAAAGTCCAGTGGCGTCCACCACGGCATAAAAGTCACTAAGTTAAAAATCCAGCCGATCGGAGCAGCAAAGAAAAACCCGGCGGCGTCCTCGTCAGTGTTTCGCACCGGTGTGCTGGAAAAGAGGGGCAGCGACAGTCACTATTCTAAATAGGGGCTACGGGTGTTTAGTTAGGATAAACTGCGAGACTTACCCCGGGTGGGCAGAGCTCTCAACATTGTCTCTTAGTTATGCTGCAAAAGGACAGGGCGCTGGAGAACTTTCCTTGATCCACTCTTATCTTTTCCCTTCCTACATTCTTATATATTCCTACTGGATGCCATTAAATTGCCTCTCCTTTTTTTGTCCAGTCTGCTCATGCTGCTGTTCTTTCCCCTCATTCCCCTGACAGTTCCAGATGGCTGCCTCTCCCTGAGCCTAGTTCTGCTGGAGGTTTCTTCCTGTTAACAGGAAGTTTTTCCTTCCCACTGACACCAAGTGCTTGCTCATAGGGGATTGGGATTTTCTCTCTAACACTGAGGGACCACGTGCTGTTTATAAGGTACACCTGCAGTCAGCTGAGACTGAAGAAGTCATTTGGATGAGTGACAAAATGTTTCTCCAACTGAAAACGCTATGTCAAGATGAACAGATTTAACTTTTGGGGATTTACTTAGCTGGATGATTAAGCATGCATCAAGAAGATGAGGGACCTGTAGTTTAAAAACTAACAAAACTGAACTGAACTGGATTCAGCCAAATAAAAAAGGGAGACCCTTCGTAAAATGGAAAACTTTAACTTTAAGCTCAGCATTTCTCACTAATCCATTCATCATCATGGTTCAAGATACACCCCTTAGGTCTTCCAGTTTAAAGCTTCAGAACTCTAATGAGAATGAAATGAACTGCAGAATCAAGAATAAACTGAGAAGCAAAACAATGTAATAACTTGGGATATTTTCCCCTGCTTGTGAAGAACATGAGTTTACATAATTAACTATTTTCTTTAGAATTGCTGTGTTCTCCTGCTTTTATCATCAGTGTTAGATCTTACTGATGTAGTCTTTATGTTCTTTCCATTTCTCTGTAACATGTTCCTGTGACAATGTCTTTGGCTGAAGCAGAACTTGCTTCATAGGATACCTATGAGCAGTGTGATGATTGCTAAAGCTAAAGTTTCCCAGTGTCTAATGGAATGATAACCTGTTGATCTAATTGCAGCTCTACTGAGAATCTTTTTTTCCCAAACAAAAGTTCCCATGTAAAACAATGATGCTTTAAGCACGCACGCATTAGTGAAGTCTGTTCAAATATTGCTGTGTCATGTTTGCGTCATGTTTGTCCTCTTAACTTGCTCTTATCAGATTTTCATTGTGTCCTGAACCTTTTGACCTATAATAAAGAAGACACTTGTCACAATACATAGCTGTCATTTTTAAATCAATATGGGTGCATGCGGGGAAGTACAAGCACAACCGGAATGTGTATTACAACATCACAGCTTGTTTGTTGAGTGGTTTCTAAACTGGCCTGCATATTCTACAGATCTTTCACCAAGTTTCTTGAGAAAAAAAATATTACAAAGAACACCTAGCCAGAGTTCTCTATACGGGAATAGATGGGAAGACTGGGTCAGCTTTCCTCTTCCAAAAGTCCAGCAGTTTCCTCCTCAGTTCCCAGATGTTTATAGACTGTTGTTAAAAGAAGAGGCAATGTTACAGACTTGAAACATGACCTTTTTTTTAAAAAAAAAATGTATTGCTGCAATATATTTAAAAAATGTAGTTTTTAAGTATATAAATTAATATATAAATTAAATTTTAATTGAAACATTTTACATGGCTTTTGTGTATTCTCTTGTGAATAAAATATGGGCTCCTGAGATTTGCAAATCATTGCAATCTGTTTTTTATTTACATTTTACACATTATTTCAGCCTTTTCAAAACTGGGCTTGTGCATTTTTGCTTGATTTTTTAAAATATTTTGGGGATGATTTGTGTTGCTGTTGTAAAATTCGGGTATCGCAATTAAAATAATTAAATTTTATTTGCATGTTGTCAAATCTCAACAGCAGTCACCTCAAGGCACTTGCTATTGTAAGGTGAAGGCCCAACAATAATAGAAAATGCCAACATTCAGACAACACTCTATAAGCATGCACTTGGCAACAATAAGAGAGAAACACTCCCTTTTTAACTGGAAGAAACTGTTACTGGCTGGGGGAGAAGTTGAACAACTACTAGCTGAACTAATCGAGTGCCAACCTTGCTTTTATCTGTGTATAATCTCGTAGATAATGAAGCAGTTGTAACATGAAATCACATTAGGTTTTATTTTCATTTGGTGTTACTCGGTAGAAAATCGAACGAGTTGTTAGTTATGTGCTTAAAATTTTGATTTACTGAGAGTCTTGCTCCAGAATATTGGCAAGACCTGCGGATAACTGGAATACCATAAAACAACTGTAGGGCTGTGCACAGTACAGTATGAATGTTGGTGTGCATCAAAGGACTTAAAAATTCGTGTCCATATTGTCAAAATGAGTTGTTCAAATTATTTAGATTTAAAAGCTCCAAGGACGTGACAGGTCAAAATCCATCATTAAATAGGAAATAAAAAAAAAAGAAAAAAGTTCATGCTGTTGTCGACTGCCACTCTGGGCCGAATGAGGTGCAACAAATTGAATTTGTTTGAGTTATGATTAAGTGTGACAATGAAACAGGAAACACAGAGGATTATAATCAGGTGCATGCAACACATAGTTACTCAGTGCATGTAATGTTTTTGGCGCAGTAATATTCCATTCGAAGACGTTGTTGCACACTTAAGGAATGAAAACATGTTTACTACTAACCTCTGACAATGCCACAGAACTATCACATTGCCTTGACAGCTGAGGTGGCATAAGCCAACTAAAAGTCATATTAAATGATGATATGAGTACAATGAGGCATTGTTTAAGATGTTTTGAAGACATGTGTTTAACCTGTCTGTGCATCTGCCAATGTATTTGGCTGCTGGAATAACCCCAAACAAACCTGTTCCCCAAGAATGCAATAGGATTTTATCTGAAGGTAAATAGCTCTGTAAGAACGATGTTTGTTTGGATAACAGTTGATTCGAAAGTAATGTGAACATCCAGCTAAATCCTCTTTTCTTCTCATCTTCCATTAATCAACAGTTAAGTTTAGCTGAAGTGCAAAGTGAAGCTTGTTATCCACCTCAACCTTTTTTCACTTTCAGAGGTTGTGCGTTTTACTTACTTATCAGGAGTCCTGTTAAGAAACTACAGGTGTATCACTTCACCACACAGTGGAGCTGTGGCTCAAGATTTCATGTCTATTTTCCTGCATTGCAACAGTCATTCAGCATTAAGAGACCAGCATATAATATTTAATAAATTTAATGGGGGGAAAAGCCCTACCTGTTTAGTATGGGCTAGTTATATTTAGCATTTTATTAGTATTGTGTTCTTGTGGTCATGGAGAGTGTTTTTACACTTTGTTCTTACTTTTACTAATCTCATAGATAGATCTAAGATACACCAATAAATAGATGGATGGATCTTTCTTTTTCTGATCATTTTTTTCTGTCATTTCGCCTGTTATTTCTTTCTCATTATCTACAGATGACAGATGCCAGTATTTAGGGAAATGAATGGGAAATTAAATTTTTTGCTGTGGAGTTGTACTATTTCATAACATCAGACCTTACTATATCTACAGTTGAACTTTTTACACTGATGAGCCTTGCTTTGTTCTGCTGTCGCATCCTTTATGAAACACTCCTCTATGCTCTGCTGCTCTTCTGCCAGTCACGCTAGTCAGTAGGAATGTGAATTCAAATTTCAGAGGCAAACGGTTAGATTGACACTAGATATGTTTGGTGAACTGCTGCAAAGGTCATGCCAAAGAGGGAGTCCAAATGTCAAACACCCGTCTCTGAAGTTTAAGCCTTTGTAAGATCTGATGGATTGATATTCTTCTCCGGGCTTCAAAAATGTCATTACTGATATTTTGATGCAGAATATGCTTTTTTGCGATATAATATGCAATGGTAATTGAGTACTCATAGACATCACTGGTTCAACAACTTAACCTGAGCATGTGCATGTGTGTATATAAACATCTATGAAACAGCTGTAGGAGTATCATTTTGAATAAATAGCTCTAACCTTTATTGTTCTTGGCGTTCTTTCAAACTGAAAATTCTCTCAATAGTAACCACCTGAGACATTTGGTTTATATAACAATGCCACTATCTGCATGTTAGTGAATCTCATGGGAGGCTTCTTTCCACCAACCACACCAATAAAGTGATTCTTAAAGCTTTTCATTTGAACAGATATCAGTCTTTTTCTATTTTTGGTAATCTGTCTCTAAGGGCTTGCCTAATTGGGGAAATGATACAGTCACATCCATAAGACACAGATGACTAAACACACATGAAAAGGTGCTGACCATCGTAACTCATTTTTAAACCATCTGTTATGATGATGTCATTCTAGCTAGGAGCCAGATGGAGCAAATCTTAAATTAGGACAACAAAGAGCAGGAAAGTTTTGAGTGGTTGCAGAAGAGGATGAAGCAACTGTGAACAGAGAGACCAAGATGCTGGAGATCAAGAGAGGCAAATAGGTGTGGAAGGAATAAGTGCTGCTGTTCCAAAGCAGAGAAGAGGTTTAGCTAAATGACTCTGTAGTGTGCAATCAGATTACTTTTAAAGTTAAAGTTTCACCTGAAAAAAAGAGTTCATTTTAAAGACATTTCTTTAAATAAAATATGTTTTTTTTTTCCCCATATAGGTTTCTTAGTGTCTCTAAGGGAGAGGTGCAGGCTGTCTGGAGAGGTGTTTTACTGTGTTCTTTTTGATGGTGTGTCTAAAATAGGATAAGGGAAGCTTTTGGAGCTTTCATTCTTGGACAAAGCTGTCAAATGTAAAACAGTTAGATTAAATCATCTTGTTATTATTACTACCTTTAGTTAAGTAGAAATTTCCTTGAGAGCCTTGAGAGGTGGAGGTGTGGTTGGGAGAAAAGAGGAATGGCAGTGAGCAGAAGAAAGACACACTACGTGTCTATAAATAAATGAGAGGGAGACAGGTGTTACAGTGAAGATACAAGGAGCCCAGGTAGTAAAGACGAATGAGTAGGGTGTGGAAACTCATAAGCATTTACTGAATTCCATTATCAATATCACTTATCAATTCAATTCCTTACCAGTTCCCACTATGAGTACTATGGTCAAATGTTTGGCCATGTTGGCAGTGTTTCTCCTCTTTGTTGTGATCAGTATTGGGGTCATTACTCAAAAGATTTAATGTATTAGAAATATTACACAGACCACTTTTTCTAAAGTAGTGCAATATGTTACTTAATTACTCCCAGTAGAAAGTCATTTGTTATAGGTGTCATGGTCCTGGGTCGGTGACCCAGTGTTTTCTGTTTTGTATTTTTTATCCTTGATTTCAGTGTCTTGGTTTTGGTTTGTCTCAAGTATTTCTAGCTCCTTAGTTCTTTAGTATTTTCTGAGTTCTATTTCTTAGGTTTTGGTTCCACGTTCTCTCTGTTCAGTGTATCTGTCCCTTTCATGTGCTTCCTCTTTTATTTTGATTGTCCTGTTCTGTGATCAGCTTCTGTCCCCCTTCTCGTCTGCCTAATTAGTCCCAGCTGTGTTTCCCTCCATTCTCCCATTCCCTCATTTCTCCGTTGTGTATTTTAGTCCTCTGTCTTCCCCTGCTTGTTGTCGTGTCGTACCCTCTAATGGTGTGTGTCCCTGTCTTTTAGCTTCTAGTTTTATGTTTTGTTTCCTGCATTTAGTGTTCGTGTTTTTCCAGCAAAAAATAGCTGCTGCTTTGAGTTTACCCTTCTGTGTTGGGTCCTGCATTTGGGTCCTTCCTCCTGCCTGCCCTGCAGCAAACCATGACAGTAGGCCTACTACTCTTTACATTACTTTCAACTTTCTTCATAAAATGTCCTGAAACAAGATGTTTCATAATGACCAGCTAAGAATATAAACCTATAGGCTACAGTCTCACACACCAGTACAAATCTCCTATGAATGAGTAGGGTGTGGAAACTCATAAGCATTTACTGAATTCCATTATCAATATCACTTATCCATTTGATTCCTTACCAGTTCCCCCTGAGTACTATGGTCAAATGTTTGGCCATGTTGGCAGTGTTTCTCCTCTTTGTTGTGATCAGTGTTGGGGTCATTACGCAAAAGATGTAATGCATTAGAAATATTACACACACCACTTTTTCTAAAGTAGTGCAATAGTAAAATATGTCATTTGCTATGACTTTCTACTGGGGGGGAAGGGACACATATATGACCCTTCTCTTAGGGTTTAGCCATGAACACAAAAACGAGAGCACAAAGCAAAGATGCAAAGAGGCTTCAATTGCCGCAATGATTCTCTTGGAGACACGTGAACAAAAATGGCTACAGACTGACCCCTGACTGGTTTTTTACATGTTGAAATTCAGGGTCTGGTTGCTGTGTTGGGGTCAGCATTCACTAAGCTTTAACATCACTCTGGGTTCTTGGCAGACTTAGCGTTAGCATGTGTTAGCATGTTTGCAAAGTGCTTAAGTAGTTTTTGTTTTTTCTGTTGTGGGTGCAATGTGCATTTTACCATCACACTCTTTTGTGTAATTAAAAAAAAAAAAGTAATGTACATATCCATCCTGCAGACTCCCCCACTATTTTTCTCCTCCAGCACACAAACTGAAATTAGCTGAATGGAGCCAAAGTGTAAAGACAACTGATAAAAGGAATCAATAGGCAAGCGAACTAACCATATATGCAGAGGAGGGATAGGGATAGATTTATTGGGCAAGGGATGTTGAAGATGTAGTTGCCAGGCAGGAGGAATAGAAGAAAACCACAAAGAAGATTCATGGATGTAGTGAAGGAGGCAATGCAGAGGGCTGATGTGACAGAAGAGGATGCTAGGGATAGGGTGAGATGGAGACAGATGGTCTGCAGTGGCAACCCAAAAGGGACCAAAAAGAAGAATTTGGGAAGTCTCACTGAGCTCAAATCTCTCTTAGAAGGGAAACCTGACCAAATTCAAGATATCTCTTATCAAAACAGCAGCAAATACAAAATCTACAAAACATCTACTTTACTGTACTCACTTCAGTAATGAATAAAAGCATGTTAAATTTACATATTTAAAGTGGATAGTAGGAAAAACTAGTTTTCCTCAAATCTGTTAGAACACTAGACACATCAAAAGGCAAGAGGACCATATCTGGTAGCCATTCGTACTGGAACAGAAAAGGTTACTAAAGTAAATTTTAATTTTACCTACTTTAATTTTATAAAGAATATAAAGTTAAAGAAATATAACACTGATATATAAAGAATATATACCAGTGCTGTTCTGGAAGTGGTCAGTCATGGCAAGCCCACAAAGTCATAAAGAATGCAATGGTGAGTCAGAGGCTTTGCATTTGTAATAAAACACAGCGATGCATGGTACATCTCCATGAATCAAGACTCCATAAAACTGAGGAGGTGGTGTACATACACAGTATATCACCATAATCAATCACAGGCTAAAAACTGCAAGCAAATTATAATATTGTTATGAAAAAAAAAAGGCCACACAGGCCTTGGTGATGCATACACAGGTATCATGGTAAGTGTAGCTGTTTCTACGCTGTTTGACATGTGAAAAAAAAGCTTTTTATGCCGCTGAAAAGTGAAAAATACCTTCCAAGGTGAATATTTTCACAAACTCAGTTTCTACATTTCAGTGCGGACAAGGAAAAATTAATTTTGTCATCTAACTTCAAAAAGTCTCTCTTTTTTTTCCCCCAGACTGTGCATAATATTTTTGTATGTTTGCTTATGGTTAAAACTATAATGTCACATTTGTCCTGCTTTTTACAGCCCTGACAGTGTGTTTTTGTTTTTTTTTTCATGTGGATGGGAATATTTCTCAAAAAAGAAAGTAGAAAATCACTGCACCGCAATCCTAACAGCTGTTTGACTGATAACAGTCGGTCGTGATACTTACAATCATCGTTTACTGGATAGAAAAATCATCTGTCTTATTGGAGAAAGACCACTAAAATTACAGGAGGAAAAAAAAGAGGATGTATCGACCTTTAAAATGTACCATTGAGGAAGAGAGCTTGTATAGCCTGCCAAAAAGTAAATCTTTGTAATATCCTCGTCCACTGTAAAGTAGAATACAAAAAACTAATTTTTGTGTGTAAAAAAAAAAAACTGGTGCCTTAATAATAAAAAAAATAAGTACTGATATATCTGATGGATCATATGATTCAGGGCTCTGTTACTACAAACAGTTCCACTCTACAAACCTGAAATCTGAAAGCTATATGTGCACATTACTATCACTTAAAAGAAGCACATTTTGGTTTTACTGGACATTATTGGGTTTAATTGTAAAATCCCGATCATATCCGGCCTTGTCATGGTCATAGTTTTACTTGGACTGATCTTTTTAATTTGTTACAATCAAGCAAAAATATATCTTGTGCTTCTTATTACAACAAACAAACCCCTTCTTTAATACTCTACATTTTTTAAGCTGAGATATCTGGATACAATTCACAAATACAAACCATTTAGTATAATGTTGGTATTTGGACTAAAAGGGTTTGCCATTGTGGCTAAGAGTGTAAACTGAAAGTGAAAAATAATCTCTGGGTGTACAAGACAGGAGAAAACGCTTCATTTAATTAAAGCCTTGACTGTACCCAGCAACGATGTGACAGAGGTCTGGATGTTAGTCATTTTTAGATCTAAAAATAGTAGTTAAAACAAAATACAACTGCATTTTAAAAAAATCAGTGGTTGAGAACTTGTATTCCCAATTAATCTAGAGTGGTTATATAATGTGGTCACTGTGTGATAAAAAAAAAGATATATGTCACTTATTTTGGATCCAGAGTCTAAGATCATTAACATTATATATTATCATAACATCAATATCAATAACATCAGAAAGAATTCGATAAGATCTGGAATCAATCTTGATTTTTTAACCCTGCATTATCTTGGTTGTTGAACTCTGGCTCTGAGCATGCATGGTTAATGCGTGCTATGGTTTGATGGTGGTCCATAGGTACTAGCGGAGCTTTGCAGATCAAAACTTGACTACATCAATGATGAAGCTGTGTGCTTTCACCAGGCGGCCAACTGTGAACCACTCGTCTTTATGTTTCTGCTGTTGTTGTTGGTCCTTCAGTTTAGCCCTGGCAATGGAGAAGACCGAAGTCATAACATGCAAAGAACTTTGTTGGAGTCTTAAAGACTGTTTACTGTAGCCAATGTCTGCACTTCTCATTAGGGTACCTTTGATCTTCTATATTTCCTTTGTGCTTCTTCCTCACTGAGGTGAACTATGCACTAACTTTTGGACTAATTGGCATTTGATTTTGTATGCTTGTGTTACAGCTGGGGTAAATGCATTCTCCTTAGCCAAACACATACCCATAAATCCTGGATTATCCATTATCTCTGTACTTTGTGTTAGCCTTGTAATGAATGGGTCAAGAGTTTTACTGCCTCTTGCCCATTGTCACCTGGAACAACCTCTACACTGGCTGAATAAGAATTTAAGAAAAATAAATAGATGGATGGATCATGTCTATTTCTTAATTCCAGACACTTGGCATCTTTGTTTGAGCCTTATTGTAAATTTAGATGGCATGTCTATTTCATGAATACCAGCAAAATATGCAAAGCTCTGAAAAAATATTGTATTTTTATTAATTGCATTAATATAGTTATATTTTGTATTAAATTCATTTAGTACAAAAGCTAGTAACTGTTCAGCCTACACTGTAATCTGGAACAGTATACCCCTGACATAGTGCAAGTTGAGCCACAAGCCAGATTTGAGTGTGACTCCATGTCTTTGAGTTCGACAAGCATGGCATGGAAAAAACGCAGACGATCCGACAAGGAATGACTGAAAACACACGGACTAATGGGGGTAGTGGGAACACATGGGGAAACAGCTGACACACATGATCATATCGACGTCACAACACAGTGAACATAGGAACACAGGACATCTTCAAAATAAAACAGGAAACATAATGAAGTGCAGACATAACTACCTTTTAAAGACTGTGTACTTGTGACTTCCCTTATTCACACAAGGGATCACACAACACAGAGCTCAGGGCATCCAGAATTTTTAACTCTGGATGCTGTTCCTGATACAAGCCCATCGGGATTTGTGTCTCCTTCTGGGATCAAACCAAATCGTTGTGTTCTGTAATTATTTACACAAAGTTTATTAATTAGGTAACAGCTTGTATCAAGTTGCTAACATGCGTAGGCAAATAGCTTTGTAAAATGTAATATTTGTGTACATTGCAAAACTGTGACTGTGTGTTTATTTGCGTGTATTTATGTGTGCACAAGTAGAAAATTTACATGTAGCTGAGTTCCCGGGAAAAAGAAAGTGCAGCAAAAAAAGGGTGCGTAGTAACGCTTGATTTGAAGGTTTCTTCCACCTTAGATGGTGATAAACAAGGGACTTTTTAAGTATTGCTTCATGTCAGACTGCCTTTTGCTTTTGCTTTTTTTTTTTTTTTTATTGGTTTGGT